>APFE030338073.1:0-12862 GCA_000404065.3 Pinus taeda | reverse complement strand
GAGTAGTCTAAAAACACCATTCATACCTTTCACCTCAACTTATGAAATATTTTCAACATCCACCTCTTTTTTGGCATCTTCCCTCATCTACAAATTTTTTGATCATGGTTCTAGGAGATCTGCCACCTTCTCATTGTATCTTTTTATAAATGAACAATTGAAAATTAACTTTAATTTTTATTCTTTTCGAGTGTCTTCTTCCTTACAGATTCTTGCAATCAAATTCTTAAAAACACGGGTTTCATTCCATTATTTGCACTCAATTTTTTTCTCTACGTCGTCAATATCACCAGACATGGTATGTGTTTCCCACTCCAAGTCTTACCATATGGAAACATATCATTTTTGTATCCTCCCATGTAGTTATCAACCATGGGAAATATATATTCTTTGAAAAGTTATCCCTGATATATATTTTCCCTAGCTACAAGGTCAAATGTAAAACAAGACAAAGAGATAAAGGAAAAAATAGATAGATGCAAACAGATGGAAAAAGAGATGCAGGGAGGGGGAGAGGGAGAGAGAGAGAGTAAGGGGAGAGAAAGGGGGGAGAGGTAGTGGATAGAGAGAGAGAGAAAAAGAGAGAGAGGGAGAGCGAGTGAAAGGGGGAGGGAGAGGGATGCCCGTAGTTCACAACAAGCATATCTCCTTTATTGAATTGTTGTGAAACATAGTGTTGACTTGTTCGTGTATTCCTTTATATGTTCTCACAACTATTGTTGACCAAATAAAGCCACTCATTCATCCTTGTCATAAAAGAATCCTTGAACTTAACTTGAAAGAGAACATAATTTTATGAGATAGATAGGCCATAGTAACATCATATACAAATCAAGATTAGAGCAAGCTTTCACATTCAACAAGGAATAATCTATGCTATAGGATAGAAGAAGGCAAGGTGATTATTATTATTACTATCCAATTTTAAGTTCATGGTGAAGCCATACATGAAATTGGTGTATGTGGCCCCCTTCTTTGTGGGACAAGGGACCCATCTTTGCATGGCGATTTGACTACTATGTCTATGAAGGCATGCATACTCTACCCCCTCTTGTTTTGAAGCTGTGACCTCTTAGGCGAATCACATGCTCTTAACAATTGAAGGTTGAGTGTAAATTCTAGTAGAGTATTCTCTATGTGAATCCCATTTGTCGCATTAGAATTTGATAGAGTTCTCATTTTTATATATTGTTGGAGTGTGGCTGCACATTCAATACGTGTTAGAGATTTTGCATGAGTTTATATGTCAAGTAGGAAAATCACAACATAACATACAATACTTAATCAAGAACACATGCTCATGAATACGACGCAATTATTTGACATAACAACTTGGACCTCATGAAAACTTTGTTTTGGTAAATGAAAGAAAAGATTTATCTTATTGATAATTTACGAAGGAGAACATCACGTTATTGTAGAGAATATAACATATTTCATCTAGTTTAGTGTTCCTATACCATAGTTCATTTAGAACATTTACGAAAAAAATAGAAAAAATCCCTTGTCTATTACTTTCATTTGTAAGTAATACAAAAATAAAGTTCGTTACTTATAAATAAGGGTGGTTGTTCATGCCCATAATAATTCACTGTGAATGCATCTGTATATAAAGATTCTTAGATATGCATTACAATAACACACAAGAAGGTTTATCTCTTTATTCCTCTCCTAAGTCCCAAATAGGTTGTAATAAGCTCCCAGTGAGTGAATGATTAATTGAGTGTTGGATTTATAACCCATCTGTTTATATGGATTTGAGATTTGGGGCCCCGTACTTGGTTGTAGATAGTTGTCTTACATATAGAGGATCTAGACTTATGCATCAATGCCTTATTTGGTGAAAATTTATTCATAAAGATTTTTCAATTGATTTTTCATTGTATGTTATTTTATATACACGCACATAATTAATATTCATAAAAGTTTTATGATATTTTTTGTCTTAAGGCATTAAATCCCACAAATCATAGTGAGATGTGCTTGAGTGTGGCTTGAGTAATTACATTTTCAGAGAACCAATATGCATCCACAATGTATATCAAAAGAATAAAGGTGCATTGTAGGATGCATGTGGGATCATAAGAGAGGAATCATGTCACTATACTAGGGATATAAATATAAAAGGGTATAAAAAATGTTAATGAAAAAATGGATACCTACAATATCTAGTGAAGGTAGGGGTCTTTTAAATTGGGAAGGTGTATTGGGTTTGTATTGGCAGGGGGTTAAATAAAGTGAATTTTAGAGGTGTTTTCAAGTACGTATTAAAATTAATGGTATTGTTTAGTATGCCATGAACACACAGGTTATGTCACCATTTCGTGAGTGAAGCCACCATTGAATCCAAGAGGGTTTCAACCAAGAATTAGGGTGAAACATAGAGGGAAAATGCATAATTAGTGGATCACCAAACCCTTACTTCTATATCATTGCAGAAAATATGAAAAAGAAAAATGAAGCAACAAATTGCTGGGAACTTTGAAACCCCAAGGGATTAACTCAAACATTGACAACCAAGAGATATGGTACATATATATTAATGTTTTTCATATATGAGTGTTTGTGAGTGGTGGATTTGAGACAATTGGTACAAATCAGGATTAACATCCCTGACTAGAATGCCAAGTCACCCATAGAACCCTGATACAAATCTCAAAGCACTAACCCTTAACCCAACAACTATCATTTCGCATGATCACAAATCTAAAACATTCAAAAGAAATATCACCATACACATGAATATAAACTCACAATAATGATAAAAAGTTGCCTAGTAGGTAATATATTTAACCCAAGCCTTATCACAATTATAAAAATTAAAAGGAAATTCCATGTCAAAACCATTCTAGTCTTATCATATTTATACATTAAGAAACTCTGTAATAAAGTATATATAAATATTCATGGATAAAAATCTTATTCCATGATTTCTCAAATGAACATATGTTTAAATAATAATAATAATAATAGCTAATAATAATAAACATATACCTTTTCATGCTACCCATTTTCACTATAGAGTAGATTAATTATTATTTTGAGAATAATAATAGTCAACTAAATCACTAAAGGGTTACATCATCTGTACCCATAGCTTGATGCATTTCATATCACATCCAAATAATAAGAAATCTCTCAACAAGAATACCGTACCTGATCATAATAACTTTTACCATTTTACCTAACTATTTTTAATAAAATAATGGATTGAAAATGCACCCATTTAGGGCATGGCTTCTCTACTTTATGACCCCACTCTACATTTTATTCCTCCCTATGTGGAAAATATGTAAAAACTACACTTTAGGCTACTCTAATCTATAGGGAACCTCCACAATACTTTAAATGTAATTGACAAACCCAACTTGTTTTATTTTTAGTATGGTATCCCCTTATAAGTTTTACATAACATCTATAACTCATTTCATATAATGTAAGAAGAAACAATGCAATTTAGCTACTTTAAGGAATCATAATTTCCATATATGACCATTGTCCTTTGTAGACATGATTTAAACAACAAGAACACATGCTGATTTCTATGTTTTTGCATCTCTAGCTACGAAATATATAGATATATCTTAGATTGGATTGTTAGGCATTAAAAACCAAATATAAACGCACACAAATAAATACGAAGAGTTTAGTTTATGCTAAAATACACTTCTATATGATTCCTTCTTAAAATTTAGTCCAATAATAATTCTATTTTACCGTAAAACCAATTTTGATTGTAAAGTCTTTTCATGACCACAATCACTTTCATACATGATAATATTAACAAGACAAAATGTTGACATCCCAAATTTTGGTATTTCATAAACACAGATAAGCATTATTCATTATTGATCATTGTGTTAGGCATTCACTATTATTTCTAGCTCTCCTATTTGAGTTCAGTTGTCATGTGCATTAAGGAAAACTTCATTAGGGACTTTGAGTCACATAGTCGTTGCTTATGGTGTTAAAATTGAGTTTTCATGTATTTCTTTAACGATTCTAAAGCATCTAGTTGTTACTTATGATGATAAAATCACTTCATCTATGTTTCGGTATATTATCGTGGAACTTCAACCACTTATCAAGTGTGTCCTCATTCAAAAATCAAATTGAACAATGCTTGTTTTTAGGGAGGACATAATGTAGTGGTAGCACTATTTCACTACCACCTACTTGGGTTCTAGTGCTTCATTAATGGGGTGGATATATGTATTAACATATATCTATTTTATTCCAATATTTATTAATAATTGAGAGGGATTTGAAGAAAATAAAAAATAATTGATCAGCGTATAAAAGATATAGGTTAGAATATACATATATTGATTTATTCTTTTATTAGAGATTTTTAGTATTAGTATGGTGGGCTCTTGTTTTAATTATATTAACCTAAATCTCTATCGATTTATTATTTTATTAGATATTTTTGGTATTAGTATGGTGCGTTGTTGTTTTAATTTTATTTAGCACTTGTATGAATTTCGTATTTTTCTTTTCAATTTAATTAATTACCATCAAGACTCATCCCATAGAATTCCCACATGCATATGTCTTCACTTCAAAGGCATACTATCTTCGAAGAATTTATCTTCGACTCTCCTTGACCTATCACATATCCTAAATACACCAAATGTTATTTTGAAAAGTCACACTTCTTGAGATGTGCCAACAATTGGTGCTTCTTTAAAGTCTCTAGCACGTGCATCAAACATGAGATGCGCTCCTCCTATGTAGAAATGTATTATAGTAAATCATCCAAATAAATAATAAAATATGAATAAAAGTAAAAAATATATCATTCATTAACTTCATGAATGTATTTGGTGCATCACATAGGAAAAATATCATAACTAACCACTCATACAAACCTATTCACATAATTACATTCTAGGTTAAATTCCATCATTGAATAATTTGTTAAATTGATTCACATCATTAAAATATCATTAGTTTTTTTCCTTGTTATAAGAATAGAGCAATTGATTACTTGGTTAATGAAGAAATTAATTAATGGAAAAGTATGAAATGTCATGTCTAATGAAAATATAAATTATTTTTATTAATGAAGACATGATTATATATAAAATTTCAAATGGCCTTAGTATTATCGAGTTATTGGAAACAGAGGGAGTGTTTTTGTTAAGATTTGGAGTTAGGCACACCTTTCACTAAAGGGCCTACCATGGGTGACATCCCCATCAAACAATTTGCGAAAACGATATCACAAATATTATGTTGGGTGAGGGCATTGCAACATGTGGAGTTATGTGAGTTGTTCGAGAGTGTGGTCATGTGAGGGCCTAGTTGTAGTAGAAGGTCATGAGAGAGAGTCGTGAAAGAAAATTTGACTTGAATGGGTGTAGGTCTATGCTCTATTGTGAAGTATGTGGTTGTGTGAAGGATCATATGAAGTGTGTCCACACGACAAGATTGACTGGAAAATACAACATGTATATATATGAGAGTTCGTTTGAGATGTGGCATCCTAAATGGATGATGGGGCGGCTCTTTCAATTAGGTTTGTAGTGAGCATAGATTGCACATAACATGATTGGGCTAGTCACATGAGTGGGTCAAGAGAGTTGTGTGGGAAATCATGCAGGTGGTTTGAGCAAGCAACCACATAATCAGGCAAGGTGAGTTGTTTGATTAGATTGGGTAAGTTGTGTAATCAGACCAGGTGAGTAGTCATATGAGTGGCCCACATGAGCCATGCCAGTAGTTATACGAGTTGTATAAGTGGTCCAAGTGATTTGTAGGAGCAGGATAAGAAATTTTTGTGAGCAATTGGGTGAGTTATATAAGTGGGTCCAGTGAGTCGTGTGAGTGGGATGGGAAATTTGTGCGAGTAATTAGGCTGGTCATTTGAGCCAAGTGATCGAACCTTGGAATGGCATCAAGTCATGTGGAGTATGCTAATACAAGTTGGTACAAGCACTTGGAGTTATGTTGTACCTAGGGGCGTGTGGGATAGGGGTTCTTACAAATATTTTGGTATCTTTGTGAGACAATGTTGGGGCATGCAATGATATGTTAGAGAGAGAATTCATGTGACCATAGTAGAGATAGATCACACTGAGAGACCATGCGATATCACAAGTTGGGTGACTTGGATAAAAATTTGGCATTTGGTTGAGTGGATGGAAAATTTAGTGTTCAAGCCAAATTTCGGGTTTCTAGTACAATGAAATTTTAGGTTTTATACAAAGAAAAAATTTCGTACAAAGGTGCTCATTTGATAAAACATAGCAACAGAGGGGCTTCGTACCTGTACTTAGAATTGTCTTGCGATGACTTGCAAACAAGTCATTGCACAAATTAATGTTGTCAATTTTTTGTAATTTTCCAAGTGTGAGGACTTGTAATTTGTATATTGTATTGTTCTTCTATGAGCACATTTTGTAGGGGTTAATCTAAGTGTTTCCCGCCCTATACACACACACACACACACACACACACACAGACACACACACACACATATATATATATAGAAATATAGATATATATGTTTATTTATTTTTATTTATTTATTTTATATGTGTTGATGATTTTTTATTATGTATATACTTACTCTAATTGGTTAAGTCAATATTCTATGAACACTTAAGTAAGAGAATAAGTAGAGGCATAACTCATTTGAGCTAGCATTTTGCTACACTTGGAAGTTGTGAAACATGTCGATGTTACATGCTTTAGAGGACAGTGTATTCTCTTAAGTGGTAGATAAAAATGATATGGAGGGATTAAGGGAAATTACTAACAATGACAAACATACCTTTAAAATTACAAATAGTATTGATTTTAAAGGTTATATTAACATTCTTATTCATCATCTAAATAACATGGATAGATGGAATGTATTACTAAATGTTAGCATTGTGTGAGTAAATGGTTTCCCCTTGTGAAGGAGGTACAATTCCTAGTGAAACTCTCATTATTGCATTCAACCTTTGACTAGCAAGAACCCAGAATACTTCATTTTTTCTCACATCAAAGCATCAATTGCTAGTTTTTCTCATTTAAAATGACAAAGCACTAACTTTTGATTAGAAGGTATAAAAATTCTCCAGTCAATGCGATGGAAGGAATGTTCAAGAGAAATAATAAGAGAGGAGAAACATAAGGACCTCCAATTCATATAAGAGTGACTCCTTAATAATTCACAATACTATGTTTTTTATATTTCTTATTTCAACACATCAATTCCTATTTTTTTCTATCTTGAAATAATAAATTATTTCATTTTAAATAAAAGCTATAAATTATTTTTATCAATATAGTGAAATAAATTTTAAAGAAAAATAGAAAGAGAGTGAAACGTTAAATCTATAGAAATGTGGAAGAACTAGTTTTGTCTTCAGAAAATTAAAGTTGGTACGAGAGTAGGCGATAACTGGACAATAGTAGTAGAGATCTTCACCAATAGAGTTGGATTCAAGTCCAATGTAGAATCAATGCCTTGCTCTTCACCAACTTGAAGTTGTTATGAGAGCAGGAGAAAACCAGACAATAGTAGTAGATCTCTTAACAAAAGTAGATGGTATTAAAGCATAAATCTAAGTACGATGCACACTAATATTGTAGAGGACAATTGCGTATGCAAACTCAATTATTTTGGTGACGAAATATGATGTATGTTTAGGTGGATTAGTGAGGAGCCCAACATGCTACATCAATTTGTGATGATGAGAGCTTATAACACCAGTATGAGGGTACCATGGATCTTGCATGAAAAATTAAAGAATGGAACACAATAAGACTTTGGAGGGTATGACAGTCATGGCGATGGTTGTGAGAGTTGGTGCACAATTTTAAATGAGATGAGTTCTCCTTAATGTATGAGTCGTATAGCATAAGTTGATTCAGAGGTTTTCTAGTAGGTATAAAACCCAAGGATGGATGGGGCCAATGCCTTAGATAAGGAGGACGGATGAGAATATTTTCATAGGATGAGTTATAGTTTTCCATGAGAGAGATTAGCCAAGTGCTCATCATGAATTGAGGATTGACTCCATTTGGATGAGAAAAATTGAGATGGAAGGACATCGTAATTGAGATGGAAAATCATCATGAGAATTTGTTGAATGTTATTCATATGGATTCCACTATGATCCAAGATGAGGATATTATGACCTAATTGGGTAAACGACTCATGGGTGTGGAGACATATTTATGGAGATTGGAGCTAGCTAGGCTGATAACATGATGGGATGATGACGCCTTCGGTTGAGGAACCTAATATGACAACTTGATGGATTTGTGGTTGTGATTAAGAGAGCCTTCACATGGTTGAGTGTGTTCTTAAAGGAGATCTAACTTTTTCATAAGCTAGGATCAAATGACTTCGATGGTGTTAGAACTCTTTAATTTCTTAAGGTTGTGAAAGAAATTGCAAAGGTAACCAAAAAACCAATTTTAGGTTTAGAGGATTACCCTTCTAAACCCAGAGAGGGATCTCTCTGTCAAATTTAGCTTTATTTGTTTTGTGGGATTTTATGCTAGATGTGAAACTTCAAAATTTGGATTTTAAATTTTTTTGGTTGGAACTACAAGGGAAAACCATTGGGAAGTGGAGTCAAGGGAGATTAGAGTGATCAATTTGCATAACTATCGTCTTAAGTGTAGTGGGTTAGGGTAGGCATAATACTAGATCCTTGTAGTTTTTGAAATGGAGAAGGAGAAACAGATTAAGGTTCACTTTAAATACAGATCACTGTTACCTGATTTCTATACTTAAACTTCATAGAAAATATTGATATTGCTTTAAGCTAGCACGAAGTGTATTGAAACAAATTCTAAACTTATTTTCCTTAAAACAATACAAAACAGAAAGGCATATGAAAAACAGAGAAAAAATATATTATAGTAAGAAGCATTTTACCACATAGATACGAATCCTAAAAGAACTTGTCTTGTATTAATGAAAAAGGTCACTTGTACTTAGTCAACATATTTACAATACATGGTAGTATTTCTCAATACGAAACCCAACATGAATACATAGAAATCTGAAGTATTTATACAAATTATGTCTTAATATCTTTACATATTTATTACGAAATATCTCAAATACTTTTTAGAGAAATAGAACAAAAATATAGGAAATATGAAACTGTTGAAGCTACTGGAACTCTTCTCGAGGGTTGTTGTTGATGAATGGGCCTAAGGAAGTGATGTCCTATTGTCTTTCTCTTAGACGTGAATTTGTTTTACTCCATCAGTTCACGTAATTCATCCCAATTCTCTTCACTTGTGATAGAAAACTTTACTAACTTCCTCTAACTCTCATCTACCTCAGTATAGTTTTGAAAAGTAGGCTTGATGGGAAGCAAGTGCTTGATCTCGTGCTTGATGAACAAGTCAAACTCTATAGCTTCCATAAAAGCCTTCTGTGTGATCCTTGGTTTAAAGGCTGCAAAATTTTATTTATCTTGGTATATAGAGTATAGCTTATGATAGTAGTCCTCTAAATTGATCATTCGGTTTCCATTTATTGTCATTGCTGACAGTCCTTTTATATAAAGTGCATTAAAGTTTCTATGAAATTTCTGGACACTAGACTCCATGTTCTCGCATTTATTTTCTAATTGTAGCATCAAGTTTCTCTTAGTCAGGACCCTTCTCACCTCTAAAATTGTTTATGTTCTATCTTCAACTTCTCATTCTTTGAAGTCCTTCTTGGTTTTTTAATTTAAGATCCTTATCAGTGTTGTAGCTTCTCTAGAATTCTATCCGAAATATCCCTTTATCTTTGCAACTACTTCATTTGATTTTCTAATCAAATCTTGCTATTCAAATATAATTTCAATTGAGGGCCATATTTCCTTCATGACCTCATTAATTTTGATCCATATGGTTTCCTTTTATTCTGATAAATTCTAGCCATGGCTGCCCCACTATCTAACTATTCCATCTTTACAGTGAGCCTATGAGTTTTTTGCAACTCTGCTACAAAACAATTGTCTATTTGTAATTTCTGATCCCAAAGAGTTTTAAGTTGTATTTAAGTTTTTAATTTCTTTCCCTTTAATGGACAATTCTTCCATGTCTTTAACTAAATCATTTGGAGAAGTTTTACTCAGTGTTGGTGTTTTAATCAATGTAGATTCTCCTTCTATTATTGATACTACAATAGGGCCTGTTCTTAGAGGCATTATAGCTGTGATGGCTGCTCCTTTTCCTTGAGCAATTTTTCCACCTACACTTTCGTATCTTATTATCTTGAACATCTTCTCTTTTATTTCTCAATGTCTCCAAATTCCTTAGCTTGGGGATCCTCAAGGGAGGGAAGTTTGATTTGTTTCCTCAATTCTACTATACCTACATTTTTCCTCCCTACAATCTCTTTTGTTGATTTTACATCTTTGGAGTCATATCCTAGTTTAATTACTAGGTCCTCCAATGATTTAATCCTTATGTCCTTAGCCAAATATGAAATATTTTCAAGATTTAATTATGACTGTATGTTGTTGAGTGAGGCATGAAACTTATAAGTTGTCATGGAAATTTTTGTCAATGTAGAGTACAACATTTCTCTGGTTTGTGTACGCAGGTCAATTTAATCAACTTAGTGAATATGTTCAGCATCAAAGGAGAAAAAAATTTCTTCTAGTCAGCTCGAGTCCTCGGAACTTGAATCTATGCTTGGAGAAATGCAATTTTCATTTTCCACTATTCTATATGAAAGACTAAAAGTAGCTTGTGTTATGAAGAAGTTGTTTCTTTCCAGAATTGGGTGTATGTGGATACCTTTAACTTCTCATTCTTCTTCTTAATTTGTCTATATTTTGGAAATATATTTGGTTCATCTTGGTCCTGTATAATTTCTAATGCCTGAGCTGTATTTGGGGAATCTTACGAAGTTAAGGAAGTTGGAGAACTTGTGAAGCTACATTCTCTTCTTATAGGAGCATGATGGCCTGTCACGACTACTTTTGCTTCTTTTTATATATCAAAAAATTCTGCACCCTAATCTCTATCACTAAAAGGGAAACCTTCTCCCTTGATCTCTTGTCTTTTTTGTCTCACGGTACTGGATTCTATGAGATTGTTGCAGATATGCCCTATTCTTTTGCCTCCTATACTGTGCTTTCCTCTCATTAAATTTGATTCATGAACTTCTCTATCTATGATCTTGGATTTTAAGTGTAGGGAGTGGCTTTTAGTTCCACTCTCATCTTGGAGATGATTCCAAAAGTGTCATATGACTAGGTAACACTCAATTTGAAGTTCATTTATTTAAGGAGTGAATCTAAATATTTTCATGTTGCCCTGGTGTTAAAAATAAATGGTCTCACCTATGCCTTGATCTTGAACTCAAACTTCTTCTTTGTTGCAACAAAATGTAAATCATCCATATGTAGCATCTTCTTGATATATTCCAATGAGAACATTCTCGTTATAACAAATTTAGGAATCTTGTAGGGTGGAAACTCACACCCACAAACTCTTATTTTTGTATAATTTTGGTATACATAACAATCCCCTATTTTAGTCTGTTCACTAACATGCAAAATTATTCGAATTTCTAGTCCTATCCTAGGCTCTACATCATTGTTTAGTAAGCTAGCAGATGTATGTAGGAATTTTTCAATATAATCTCAGAAGGTCTACTCTTGGGAATTTTTCTCCATCTTGGAGGTCGAAAGGGTTACACACTCTATATTACAATGATAATCTAACTTCTGCAAAGGTAATGAAAACCTATATGCTTGATGGTAAAGAAATAAATACACTAGCACTGAAGAATACTTAAAAGTCCCCTGAGTAGAAAACTTGAGGAGTTGGTCATGAATTGATTCTGCAATGAACTCACCGTAGCTGAAAATATGGGGTTTCCCACTAGTTGTAAAGATTGATAGGAAACCAATGATGATCTCATCAACCAACTGGTCAGATTGATAAGCAAGTATTCATGAAATGATTGCTATTACTTATTTAGTTATCTTTGGGAACATAGAGGATGAGTAGGGGTGATTTTTCTTAGGTAATTCGAAATCCTACGGGAGATTGATCTCAAAAATCTTGGCTCTCTATGGGAAGGTTAGGTTTTCATAGAATTCCAGGAGGGAATCTACTAAAAATGGCTTCAGGTAGTTAGAATTTGGAAATTGTAGCATCTGAAATATGGTTTTTGCAATGATTGTGAACAAAATGTCACCATTGTGGGCCACAATTTCTCTTTGGCTGGGGATCTAGTGAAATTGACAACAGGATAAGAATTGTGGGAAGTCATAGTTCTATGGGAAGATGGGTTAGGAAAGGGAATATTACCATAGCCCCATTCTATAACTGAGGTTAGGATACTTTTGCTTCAACCAATTGTGAAGCTCATACATGTCAAAATCGAAATTGGTTTTAGCAATATTGTATTGTTGGTCGACTAATGATTGATGATCTATATCTATGGTAGGGCACAACATAGGGTTTTCATGAGAGGATTTACATTTTTTAAGTTTCATTATTGAAGAGGAAAGAGTAGGTAATTCATAGTTCCCAGGCAAGACTGGTGAAATTGATGTCCAGAAGAAAATTGCAGGCTAATTAATTGGTCTTAGTAGCCGATTATGTAGGTCACTAATTGAATGCCAAAGCTAATTGGTTCTAGTTGGTTATCCATTCCAAATTATTGAATACCTTCTTATCATAAAATAAAGAAAACAAGGGCATAAAATTTTTATGGTGGATTATAGGTGAAAAAATGAAATTACCATTGTTGGTTTATCATTACAATGGAGCGGGTCCATTGTAGTGAGAAATGGACAAGCATTATTTAACAATGGTAATATTGATGTGGTGGCAAGACTGCTAGATGACAACATCTTATTGGGGAAGGTCTAGTGATGGAATAGTGTTTTGG
>APFE030338060.1:127445-309723 GCA_000404065.3 Pinus taeda | reverse complement strand
GCCATACTTGTGGAGGCGACATGCTGTGTATGAGTCAAGGCCTCGTGCTGTCATTATTTCTTTGAGTAATTCATTATACAGGATACCAGAGATAGCCCCACCTACTGCCATCTCTTTGATCACTGCTAAGAAAGGCAGCAAGCTCATATCACAGACCAGGAAATTCATCTGTATGGCTCACTCCCAAAGTAAGGGGAAGATCGTTGCTACATCCATGACCACCACAAAGGGTTCATCCACACAGCAGCAGCAGCAAAGGGATACGGTCATGACAGAACACAGGAACAACTTCTCCTCACCCTTAGGGGTACCACACAAGTTTCAGGTGGGCAACAAAGTCTGGTTGCATCGACAGAAAGAATGCCTTACCAGAACCCATCAGAAGCTCAGACCACTCCGACAAGGTCCGTACAGCAGTACCAAGGCTATGAGGAGTAATGCTTTGAAGCACTGCATTCCTCCATTCCTCCACTTGCACTGAGTGTTCAATGTGGACCACCGTCGACCATGCTTCCCAACATTTCTGGACACATCAGAGATTGCAGAACAACTCACCAATGACCCAGCTCAGCAGAAGCTTCCTCATCTCAGAAGCTTCCTCCCCCCTTAGGGACCATTGCTTCCTAAGGGGGGAGGAATGATCCAGGTGGATGTTGGTGGCCACCCACCTATCCCATTTGGACCCCGACAACTATCTCTTTCAGTCTTTTTAGTTTCCTAAATTGTAGCACAGTTTACTATTTTTAGCAGTTTTTCAGGTCTTGAACTTCCAGAGCTGTTTTGAGGCCCTAAACGATGTTTGTTGGGAAATCTAGGGGCAACATGGGTCCATGGACCGATGTTTCCCTTCCCAAAGTGGTAGTTCTCAGATAGATCTTTCTAACGAGCTATCATACGGGCCAAACGGAGATCGTATGCCAAAGTTACGACCCCGGGAAATTGATGTACCAATTTACCCAAACCGGGGCCCACAATTTGGCGTTTCATCTTCTGGGGTTAGGTTTTGGAATGTGAAGGGTTTTCCATTGTTTCTCAACAATAAATAGGCCTTCGAGCCTCATTGTAACATAGTTCGGAACAGTTCAGAGGCATGTAGCCGCACATCTCTTCTCAGAGATAAGCTACCGTCGCCCTAACTGGTTTATTTCCAATTCTGGTTGTAAGCATATTTTGGTATTTTCCATTAATGAAATGAAGTATTATTTCCACTGCATCTCTGTATTTATGGTTATCTCTGTAATCTATTTCGTTCCTGTTTAAATCCGGATCATCAGGCCACCAGGATACCAAATGTAGGAGAGGAATGGAATAAACGCCAACAGTTAGACAAATTCTACTATGAGCCATACATCAAACCTAGGCATATGAGAAACCTAAGCACGGTTTTTCCTTTCAGATTCCTGAGGGATGAGTTTGCACCATTGATGAAACTCATCATTCGGTATTTCAGTTGTGAGGGCAGATTCTCGCGTCTCTATGTGTACCATATTCGTTTGTTGATGCATTTCACGAGGGTACGAATGATCAACATTCTGTATTTCATGTGTCGTAACATAGAGAGGATGGTGGTTTTAGTACAAAAGAAGACCCCAACATAGCAGCATCGAAGTATATATCATTACGCGCTGATCAAAATCATAGTGGTACATCAGTTGACATAGGAGGGCATTACTTGGGAGGATTTCATCTCCCGTGACTTCTTCACAGTGCCACATCTGCTTCCTGAGATAGTTCATGATGAGGGAGAGCCTTCACACCAGCCAGGCATTCTTGAGACCGAGCATATAAGTGCTCCATCGTATGTGACATACTAGCGAGGCCACAGGGCCTTATTTGCATCTACACGACGAGTACTATCTCCACCCAGGGTGGAAGGGGTCTTGTTGACTCCATCAACAGAGCGAGTATTATCTCCACATCATGTGGAAGGGGTCTTGACTTCTTCTTCAACACAGGTACAGATCCAGGATAGGGGCAAGAGGCCTATGCATGATGAGGGTCCTTCAGGAGGCCGAGACACGGATTTACGATCATTGAAGTTGATGCAAGCTCTCCTAGCTTGGAGCTAAAGGAGATCATCCGAGAGAAAAAGGCTGAGAATGAATCGCTGTGAAAGAAATTGCAGATGACTAAGTGGGTGATAAACTACCTGGAGCAGCGTAACAAATAGCTAGAGGATGAACATACACTTTATGAGCTGTGGCAAATTCATGAGGATCGAGAATTGGCCCGAAAGAGACCCGGTGATATGACACCGATTGATCGAGAGTCTATGCTCATCCATGTTAACACTCATCTAGAGAAATTGTTGGCAAAGGCAAATAGAAACAAAGACATGCTTCGTCATATGAAAACTCATTATTGGGCTTGTATGCATGTCTACAAGGCAAAAATGAAGATTCTAAAGAGGCAGTTGAGCAGAGCACTAAATCGGCGAAAAAAGCCCGATCCACTCCAAATTTTGGCCGAGATTTCATTGGCTGGACATAATACATAATGGGGGGTCTTCGCTCCGAATTTGAGAAATTTCAAAGAAATCTTTCTCATTTTGAAATTTTTGGCTTGCAAAACAGGTTTTTCAGCTCAACACGTAGCACGTTGACGCGTGCGCTTATGATTGGGACACTTACTGGAGGAAAACTTTATAGTTTTGGATTTTTCATGGTAATTTATGCATGCTCTAGGATGGCCAAGGCATTTCATCAAGTTCTGGATGATCAAAAGGGCCAAAAACACCATGAAAGTCACCTTTCTGCCACCTTTTGCACCAGCAGGAAGTACTTCTGGGCGAATGACATTTTGAGGGTGCAAATGAGCTCCAAATTGAGAAATTCCACTTGGGCTGGATAGCAAACATCTAGGGCTTTCCAACCAGCTATTGTGAGCTTGATTTGGATGTTGGGAAGTGCCCCAAAAGTAGGCTGAAAGGTGCGCGGCGCATAGAGTTCAGGTGCGCGGCGCATAGGGATTTTTGGTCAAATTTTCTCTTTCCAGCTCAGAATTTCAGCCAGTTATGACCAGTTTCACCTCTTGATGTAATGTTTGACCCAAATTGATGTAATTTGATGTATATGATGTAAATTTGGCACTTATTTACTTGTTCTAGATGATCCATTTGAAAAAATAGTAAAAATTTAATGTATGGATCAATTTCCCTTCTTTTAGAGGCAAGTTGTTTTGGATGCCTAAATTTCAGTTCCATGATTAGAATTGGTTGAAACAGCTCCTAGGATGATGAGCTCGACCCCTAGAGGCAAGGGAATGGGTTGGCTTGCCTATATTATGTATTTTCTAAGTCCTTTTCAGGGTTGGACTCTTGGAAAAAGCTTGACACTCTATTGTACATTCTCGTCTGCATTTTTGGCAAAGGAAAGACCAGGGTTTTGCAGCACTGTTTGGGATCCATGTGGTTTTATGTGTTGATGGTGTGCTTATTTCAGTATTTGTAAGTCGTTATGTGTATCATTTTCCTCCTCTCATCTTCTGCAATTGAACAAATGAAGTGTTAAAGTAGAATCCATAATTTGTTATGCTCTGCCTTTAAGTTTGTTTAATTTTCCATGTTTTCATCTGTTTATGGAGAATCCTTGAAAGTTTCTTTCTCTCCTTAACTTCTCACCAGTCATATTTAGCTGTTCATTCTCTTTGAAGCATCAAGACAATCGCCTACCTTGCCCCAGGTAGACCTCTGCAAAAACTGTGTCTCATCCCCACATCCAAAATCACCTTTCCCATTGATTCAACAAAAAACCTCAAAAATCAACCTCAAACTCCTTGTACTTCATATCTAGCCTAAAATTAGCTTTTGTTTTAGTCATCTCGAGCCTCATCGATTACCTTTTGCCGAGATTGACTTGGATAGAGCCCTCTCCTATCCTCGTAGGGCTAGCTACGAGGCTGAGCGTGGTTTGATGTAGCCTTAAGTTCTACCTTATTTCAGCCTAAGGTAGATTTGAGCATTAACACCTACTTCCACTTGGACAATGATGATCTCTTACTCATCCCTAGTCGAAAATAGAGAGGCAAGTGTCAGAGGGAAGCTTCTGGAAGATTCCATGATCTTCCACCTCGCATTTTTGTCCCTGCCATTTGTCCATTCCCGACCATCGCACCCTACAGAGGAGCAAATCAGTATGCATTGCACCTTGTACATTGGGAAGGTGATATGCATCACACCCTCTGCATTGAGCTTTCAGTATGGTCCAATTTTGACCATTTATGAGCAGTTTTCAGTGGAGCATTTCTGGGAGATGATGTAATCAGTTGACCTTGTTCCTTTAGGCAATGAAGCAACACTTTTAGGGACTTAGGAGCCCTCAGTTTATGGACATTTCTGATTGGGGTTGAAGTGCCCAAATGTCTATAACAACGACTAGTGATGATAAGGGAAAGCAATCTAAAGATGGTGGATGGGTCTGCAAGGCTCTAAAAAGGAGGTTGGGTTTGATCTAGAGCATGTGAAGGAAACATTCATGTAAGCGAAGAAAAGCTTTGCTGAGGCCACTACCTCAGAAAGTTAGAACAAACTGTCAGATACCAGTGTGCCTACAGAGGTTGATCCCTCTGTGCTTACTACATTCTTGGAGACTTATATGAAACTATTGCGTGACAGCAAGGTTGTAAAATGACTACAAGAGTTGATAAAAAAATGTGCCGATAAGGATAGTTCTTCTCATGGACCCCACGTAGTCAGAAAGATCAGTAAGCATAAGGCAAGAACATGGCACACGATGAGGCTTACTACGCAAATAGGAGACTATGAGATGGGCTAGGTTATTTTGGATTTGGGGTCTGATGTGAATGTGTTGCCTAAGAAAACCTGGGAGAGGATGGGGAGACCTGCATTGTAGTGGTCTATGATTCAACTGAGGATGGTGAACTAGCAGAAGACTATCCCCATGGGACGATTGCAAGGGGCTAGCGTAGATATAGAAGGTGCGAGTGCATTGGCTAATTTTGAAGTAATAGAGATTGTTGATGATATCAATCCATACCTCACACTCTTAGGAATTGATTGGGCTATCGATATGAATGGGGTCATCAATTTGAAGAAGCAGACAATGTCATTTGAAAGGAAATCGCTCCATGTTGTAGTACCATCAGACCCTGTAGAAGGATTGCGCTATACTGAACCGGTCCACGACTATGAGGAGAGTGATGATGATTTGGATCAGATCTATAAAATCACAGTGCGAGACCAAGACTAGGTTAATCCGACAGATGATGGATGAATTGTACAGAACCACGAAAATTCTTGTACTTTGGATTCAGATGAAGAGTTGGAACATTGAAAAAATAGGCTGCATGAAGTATCGACATTGCGTTGCAACATGATGATCAAATCGCTGCACTGTGTGTCATCGAAGGTGAGAAATTTTCCTTATTACAATGGTTTAACTAATGTGGATAAACTTTTGGATGCTTTTGAAAGAGAAGTTGTAGAGGATTACCATTTTTAGGCATTGGATTGGGCACTGTGTTCTATGCCTGCTCAGTGGTGGGGTACGCATAAAGAAAACTTTGATGAGTGGCGTGATTACAAAAGAATGATGAGAATGCAGTTTGGTCAACCTAAAGTATGGGTAACATAGAAGTATGATGGGAGGAATGATCCACACGATCACTTGGCCAAATGGACTAAGGTATATGGAATAGAGCCACAACTAGAATGGGTGCATTTATTCTTTCACACTTTGGCCGTAATCCCTATGAATTGGTATTTGAAGATGGAGCTTCACCATGACACCAAGGAATGGGATTTATTAAGAGAAGGGTTTGTGAGGACATTCAACTTTGAATATGGGTTTGAAAGAATTGATGAGGCAATATAGGAGGCTAAGTCAGTGATCTTTAGAATACCGTAGGATCCTTTGGAATCGATTCAACTAGATTGGATCACCCAGCTGTGCCATGCATTGGAGTGCTATAATGTGACTGTTGGAGGAGACGGTGCAGATCCAAGGAATATTAGCATTCCAGAAATAGAAGGCCACCGTGAGGTAGAGGGAACGTAGATAGAGAATCCAGACATCACCATGCCATTAAAAACTAGGCAAGTAAAGGCACAAAGGTGGAGCCGAAGTTTGCGAAGATTGGGGATTACTGGGATGATGCTATAGTAGATAAAGTCACTGAGTTTGTCCACGAATATCAGGATTTGTTCCCTACAAAAGTTTTAGACTTGAAAGGCATCATAAGCAATTTGGGAGTGATGAAAATAACTCTAAAATTAGACTTGAAGCCTGTTAAGCAAAGGCCATATCGCCTTAATCCAAAATACAAGGAAAAGGTCCACTTGGAGTTGGACAAGATGCTTGAAGTAGGTATTATTGAACCCATGGAGGAGTCTGATTCAGTGAGTCCAATGGTAGTTTAGGAAAAGAAGTAGAAGGATGAAATAAGGACTTGTGTAGATCTCAGAAAGCTTAATGATGCCTGTGTCCATGATCCATTTCTGAAACCATTTACTGATGAAGTACTGGACAATGTGGGAGGACAGGAAGCGTATTCCTTCACTAATGGGTTTTATGGTACCATCATATTAAGATCATGCTAGAGGATGGGAGTAAGACAGCCTTCGCGACAAAATGGGGTCATATATAGTATATTTTAATGTCATTTTGACTCAAGAATGCGCTGACAATATTCTCTCACGTAGTCATCATGGCGTTCAAAGAGTTCATTAAAGGTCTATTTCGATGACTGGACAGTGTTTGGCTAGGCAAGCACCATGTAGACAATCTGCACTTAATGCTGAATGCATGCCGAAGGTATCAGATAGCGTTGAACCTAAAGAAATGCTTGTTTTGTGTCCCCTTTGGGATTTTGCTAGGTCATGTGGTATCCAGGAAAGGACTCATGGTGGACCCTGCCAAGATCATGACAATAATAGATTTGGAAGCGCCAAGGAGTGTTAAAAAGCTACGTACAAGGTTGGGCCATACTGGGTATTATTAAAAGTTCATTAAGGCTTATGCTTAGATTACCACACCCATGGAAAAGTTGTTAAAGAAGGATGCTACATTCTATTGGAATGAAGAATGTCAGCACAATATGGATGTCTTGAAGGAGAAAATGGTTACCGCGGTGATCTTGGTCTTCCTAGACTGGAAGAAGGAATACCATGTGCATGTGGATGCCTCATGTATTACACTAGGAGTAGTGCTGACACAGGATGGTGAAGGGGAGATGGATAATCCTATAGAATTTGCGAGTAGAAAATTTTTGAAGGCTAAAAGAAATTCGATGACAGAGCGCGAAGGGCTAGCTATGGTGTACGCGCTCCAAAAATTTAGACATTACCTGCTAGGAGGACATTTCAAGATGTACACAGACCATTCTGCATTGAAGTATCTAGTCAATAAACCTGTGTTGGGGGGGGGGATATGCAGGTGGTTGTTGTTGTTTCAAGAATATGACTTTGAATTAATTGTGAAGCCAAGAAGATTGAATGTAGGGCTTGACCATCTGTCACACATTGAGATAGGAGAAGAGCCTACTAATTTGGAGGAAGGGCTGCCTGATGCACAACTCTTCACAGTGTGCGTAGTGGATAATCACTTTGCAGACATTATCCACTTCTTGGCTACAAGAACGACTCTAGAGGGATACACTAGTTAACAAAAGAAATAATTGGTGGTGCATGTGACAAATTTCTCAGTGACTGCTAGCCAATTGTATAAGATGGGGTGGGACGAGATAATTCGATGTTATGTGCCTGATTTTGAATGAAACAATATCCTCACTGAAGCTCATTGAGTAGATGCCAAAGGGAAGTATGCAAGAAAAGAAAAATGCAAAAGATTTTGCGTGCTAGGTTATGGTGGCCAATGCTGCATAAAGATTCTAAAGAATATTGTAGGGCATGTGATGAATGTCAGAGAATGGGTAGACCATCATGGAGGGATGATCTACCTCTGAATTTGTAGGTGTCATTGCAACCATTTGAGAAATGGGCCATTTATTTTGTAGGACTGATTCAACCCCCAAGCAATAAAACTGGTGCATGTTATATCATCACCGCGATAGAGTATTTGACTACTTGGGTGGAGGCACAACCTATGAAAGACTATATAGGGGCAAAAACAACAATTTTGTTTTTTGAATATGTGTTGATCAGGTTTGGTTTCCTGAAGGTATTGATGAGTGATCGTGGTACACATCTTCTCAACGAAACGATCATCACACTAACATAAGAGTTCCAAGTTTACCACCAAAAGAGTACTCCATAATATCCTGAGGTCAATGGAATGGTTGAGGCTTTTAATAAGATATTGGAGAATGCATTGATGAAGGTTTGTAATGCACAATGGAATGATTGGGACGTGCGCGTATCGACAGTATTATGGGCATACAAGACTACTTGCAAAAAGGTTACAGGTCAGACACCTTTTAGGTTAGTCTATGACGTGGAAGCTATGATGCCCATGGAGTATATCATGCATAGTCTACACATAGCAGCTTTAACAGGAATGACAAACCGAAGAGCCTTAGAAGAATGAATCTCGCAACTAATGGAGCTTGAGGAAGATAGGTTTTTGGTTGGATTCAATCAGAAGGTTTAGAAGGAATGTGAAAAATCTTGGCATGATCAGCACATTAAAATGCACACCTTCAAGGTAAATGATTTAGTTTTACTATATGACAATAAGTTTGCTAAGTTTCCAGGGAAGTTTCAGATATACTAGCTGGGGCCCTATGTCATCAAAGAAATTACAGATGGTGGCACAGATCAGCTCGTGAAGTTGAATGGAGATCCATTTATGGGAAGGGTAAATGGAGGCCGATTGAAGCCATACACAAGGGATCCAACCCAATGACTACATGACAACAACACAGTCTTAGCACTCCAGGAAGATGCAAGGGAGCATGGGACTATAAACTACACTGCCCGATTTGTAGAGCTACGCAATAAGGGGGGATATGCGAAAAAGGGAGATGTCATAGTACCAGAAGAGGATGAAGGGAACTGCACTACAGAGGCAGGTACCGTGCAGAACAGCCAGAACATGACCGTTATAGTCACAGTTCATGATTTGATAGTGAGGAGACGGTTAAGAGGACTGGGGGGGTGACATTTAAGGTTGAATTTAAGAATGAAATATTTGAATATGTACCGCCAAATCAGCATTTATGGACGGAATTTGGGGGGAAAGATCAAATTTTAATTCAATTTTGCCTATAAATTAGGTATGGCCATCCAGAAAATAACACTTTACATCCTTAGAATTTTTGCACTGTGTTGTCCATCGTTTATGAATCCTTAGGTTTTCGCAGATTTGGTGGCTAGCTCTATATTTAATAAACTACCCGAGGATACCCAACGGTTTATTCTTAGCACGATGTCTACACCAAGCAAAACTACAAGCATTAGAGGAACTGTCGCCTCTATGGGAGCTGCTCCAGAGGTTGTGAGCATGGAGGCTTTGGCTGCTGTGCCTATGGCACCAAGGTCACCTCGGCCAAAGCTTACACTAGTGAGAGAAGCCCCCAAGCCTAAGAAAGATAAGCAGAAGTGGCCAATG
Source organism: Pinus taeda (assembly GCA_000404065.3). NCBI lineage: Eukaryota > Viridiplantae > Streptophyta > Pinopsida > Pinales > Pinaceae > Pinus > Pinus taeda. The sequence goes on along the minus strand of APFE030338060.1, from coordinate 300,199 downwards.
CTGGTGTGCGTGTCACTAGGGAAGCACTCTACTATCCAAGTGCAAAATAAAGATAAACATTCGAAGATGGATACAGGGAAAGTGGTAGATTTGGAGGCTAAAGAGGGTGCAAAGGATATAGATGCCAAGGGCATTGAGCCTCTCCAAGTTGCTAGATTATATCCCTTAGCGCAAGGGAAAAGTGAAGATAACCAAAGACCTAGACACAAATAAATACTACTCAAGAGAATCACATTTGAAGGAATGCACCTGGCGCGGGTGCCCCTTTTAAAGTTGGAAAATTGGGATTTGGCGGACCACGAGAGGTTCCCCCACCTTGTAATGTAGAATTATATGAAGAGGGTATATTACAAGGAATTTAGTGTCACCACATTGGAGCTAGTCAAGTGGATTCGCAGAATGAATCAGTCGAGGTCGTTGAACTTGTTGTGGGTGCCCCACTACCACCGCTCCAACATCAGACTCATTTGTATCAAGAAGTTGCTGACCCTGGTGCATGAAAGATGTTTGTGGCTGAGTGCATCGATCTCGATTATAGATTTGTTGATCCATCAAATCATGCTATTTCCACACTCAAGCTTGAATCTAGCCAAGGAGTTTGGCAGAAAGACGAGTGAGCACAACCTGGTAGATAAGATGAAGGAAAAGTTCATGCTAGTTAAAAAGTCGCCCAGGAACTCCATCACATCTATCACCCACCCCACAGTGAAAATTTCTACACAAATATTAGCTGGAAAGATCATGGAGAAAATGTCATGTGGAAGCCATGGTTGTCTCTGACTATGTTCAAACAATTATCAGAGTGCATAGAGTTTAAAGCTAACTTCCATCATGTGTACATTCAGGCACGGAAGGATCTACAACATAAATGGTTTGATCTACCTTAGCTTGCCATGGATGATGCCATCCAGGAAACTATCAAGCACTGGCTAACAAATTGGTATTCTCCATCCGATTTGGCTATAGGCACCATCAAATCCGTAGAAAAGAGAAAGAAGGAAGTAGCAAAGTAGGAGGTCTAACAGTTGGCCGAGAAGCAAAGGAAAGAGGTCGAGGAGAAAGCCCAACTAGAAAAGGAGTACACTACAAAGCAACATGTTGAACATGAAGAGCACGACTCTGAGTGGAGCGTTAAGTCCCCTTCACCCTAGACAAAGGAAGACAAGTAGTCAGAGCAAGGTGGTGGTGGTCAAGAGGAACAAAGAAATCCCTTCCAGATAAAAAGGTATATGTATTAGTAGAAGGAGGGGCCCTGGAAGAAGTCGAAAGTGATAAATCCATCACAGGATCTGATCACACTAATAGAAGGTGATCTCGATGAGATCAAAGATAAGATATGTGACACCACAACGAAACTACTACAACAATTTGAACAACAACAACAACAGGTGCTAAGTATCATCCAAAAGGATCTGCGTGAGTTGCAGATTCAGAACAACAGGATCCAGGTGGGCGCAGGGTAGGTAAGCGCCACACAGACAAGCTTGGCACCAGGAAGAAGTCAGTAAATAGAGATGGATAGATCAGTGGATCTCTAGGAAACCATGCTACCAAAAGGCTCATTGAGCAAAGAAATGGCCAATGACAAGGTCATCATGAGTTCTCTAAAGAACATCGGCCTCAACCTCACAACTGATGTAGGAGCATCTAGACTTAGCCAACAATGTGATTATAAGTTCACATGTTGTGGCTAACATGAGATGAATTTCATTGACCTGAGTGGTCAAGATCAACCTAGTAGAGAGGGTTGTATCTCTCGAATTGATATTTATCTCAATTATTGTAATAATTAAATCATTGTATTATTTTTAGAACAGGAGATAAGTGTTAGGATAGGTGTGTATCAAAGCTTGAGAATGGGGATTTAATAGTTTAACTAATAAAAATAGAGATTGGGTTGTCAATGTTGTTAGGATAGGATTTGATCCATAAAAGAAAGGAAAAGAATGTAATGAAAAAAGAGATGGAATGATAGAGTGGAAAAAAAGGGAGAGATAGAGAGAGAGAGATAGGATTAGAGAGTGAGACATAGGTCAGACAAATTGTTGTAATTGAGTTGAGAGGGCCAAGACTATGTAATTTCTATTTTATTGAATAAATTGGTGAATTTTGGTGTGTTCGCACTGTTTTGGTGCATAAATTCAGTTGAAATTTGCGTATCAAGGTTCCAGATCCTAATCGGGTATTGTTTCCATTTATGTGTTTATTGTTAATTACAAAAAATTAGCATTAAGGCTTTATTAAGAGATTAAGTTAAACCTTTATTAAACGGTGTTTCTTAAAGTTATGTATTTAGCATGTGGGCAGTATTCCCAATTGGTAAGCGGCATCTTGCGTGCTTAAGAAATGGTAAATGGTATTGTCGCAAGTCACGCAATTAACCTTAGCAGTTGACACATAGTACAAGAAAACCACTTTTCTCGTGCGTTCTCAACCTGATATCGGTCATGAAATAATTCATGTGAAATGGTGCGATAACCATTGGATTGGACGGGATAGATCGATGGTGGAGCTCTTTCAGGCTAGTTGGTGCATGATACGTCGTGATATTTGTTGGTGTGAAGGAACTAGATCAATGGTGGAGATTGAAGCGCTCAGGGAGTAAGAAGTCAGAGTGGGAACGACGATGATTGGTCAACTTAGCGGGACCCTCTAGAGGAAATACACGTATTATTGGGTTGTATTATATTCTTTCCATGACTAGCCCATGTAGTTAACCAGGGGTTAGAAGGGGGGAGGTCACAAGGGGTTTTAGGGGAACCTGTAAACCAACTTTATGGAGTCCAAGGTAGCACCTTGGAAAATTTTGGTTTTGGACCCTATGTTAGGTTGGGCAGACCCACCTATGGTTTTGTGCATGATTTTCACACAATATTTTGGATGGGATGGTTTTCGATCCATGGTATTGGATGCGATGGTTTTTGGTCCATGGTATTGGATGCTTTGGCATGTATAAATATGTATTATAACATTGAAAGGAAAATAATGAAAAATCAAGCTGGTAGTCCCAGTTTTGGGATCTAGGGGAAAATCTCTATGTATATGTCTTTTATTTGTTATGCTCTCACATTATTTATTTTCTTCATTTTAGAATTCGTATGCAGGTAATTTTTGTACAAGGTTAAAAACTACATTTGGTATCGGAGCTATTTTTGCTTCAAGGGGACACCTTTGTTGCTGAGGGGTTTTTGCTCGGGGTTGTGGTAGACCCTGTTCAGCGGGAGATCCGTGAGATCGATTTTGGTGGTAAAAGAAGATGGCGAGCAGTGGAAAGATAGAGATCAAGAAATTTAATGGTTAGAGTTTTGAGTTGTGTAAACTCAAGATGGAGGATCTGTTGGTGGATAAAGATCAGTGGATTGTAGTAGATCTGGGTACTAAACCAATGGGAGTGTCCAATGAAGAATGGAAGAAGTCGGATTGGAAGGCAAAAAGAACAATATGATTGTGTGTCTCATATTTAGTATTGTTGAATGTATCAGGGGAATCTACGGCGAAGGCTTTGTGGGACAAGTTAGGGACTTTGTACCAATCTAAGTCTCTGGTGAATAAATTGTTCTTGCAGAAAAAGCTGTATAACCTGAGGATGAAAGATGGAGACTCGGTGACAGAGCATCTGAGAGCATTTAATATTGTGGTAATTCAGTTAGCATCTATTGATATTAAAATTTCAGATGAAGATAAGTACATTAGTTTGTTGTGCTCTCTACCAGATTCGTGGGATAGTTTGGTTATTGCAATAGGTAGCAATGCAACCGCCTTGCAGTTTGATGAAATAGTCTCATCCTTGCTGATGGAGGAGATGAGATGGAAAAATATGGAAAGCCATAATGGTGATGCCTTGTCTATACGAGGACGGTACCAGAACATAAACAAAAATAAGTCATCGAGTGGGAGATCTAAATCTAGAGGGAGATCTAATCTCCAGGAAAACCTGTAAAGGTGGTGTGCTGGAAATATGGAAAGGAAGTGTACTTCAAAAGGTACTATAAATCTAAAGTTGCTGATAAAGGAAAGGGATCTGATGATGCTCCTTCTGTAGAGGTGAAAACCATCTCAGATGAAGGTGGGGATGTGTACTTAGGTGCATCCTTTCACTTTAGTACCCATAGAGAGTGGTTCTGTGAGTATGAGAAATACGATGGTGTTGATGTCTTCTTAGGGGATGATAGGAAGGATATAATCATTGGTCGTGGAAAAGTAAAGTTGAAGTTGCAAGGTGGAAGACATAGAACACTTCTGAGTGTTCTGCATATTCTTGCATTGACCAGAAATATGATTTCTGTAAGAAAGATGGATGATGCAGGTGTAAAAATGGTGTTCGAGAAGGATGCCTGCAAGATGGTTTAGGGAGCACTAGTATTGATGTGGGGAGCTTGGATTGGAACTTTGTACAAGCTACACGGTAACACTGTTATTGATGGGTGCATTAGTTTTGTGGTTCCTGAAAGTGGAGTAGAAAATCTATTGGTCTTTGGAAAGAAGACCATGCTGTGGCATCAAAGACTTGGACATATTGAAGAGAAGGGCCTTCTAATACTTCATGGTAAAGGTATGGTAGAATGTATGAGTAATAGCTCTCTGGATTTTGAATTCTATGAAAATTGTGTATATGCGAAGCAGAATCGGGTGAGTTTCCCCTCTGGTGGTAAGAGGACGAAACAAATATTAGAGCATGTGCACAGTGATGTGTTTGGACCTGTGAAAGTCCATCACTGGGTAAGTTTGTGTACTATGTATCATTTATAGATGACTTCTCAAGGAATACATGGATATATTTCCTTAAGAAGAAATCTGAAGTCTTTGACAGGTTTAAAGAATTTAAGGCTCTGGTGGAAAATCAGACAGAGAAGAGATAAAGGTACTGAGGACAGATAATGGTGGAGAATTCTGCAGCAAGGAATTTGAAGAATTTTGTAAGAAGTGTGGTATAGCACGACAGAAGGGACTACTCCATATACACCTCAACAAAATGGAGTCGCAGAAAGAATGAACAAGACGTTGATGGAAAGGGCAAGAAGCTGCTCAGTGGTGCTGGGTTAGGACAGGAATTCTGGGCAGAGGCGGTGGATACTGCATGTTACTTGGTCAACAGGTCACCTTCATCAGCGTTGGAGGATAAGACTCCACAAGAAGTATGGACTGGTAAGAAACCCTCTCTTTCACATCTGAGGGGATTTGGATGTGATGCATATGTACATGTTCCAAAGGAGAAATGAACCAAGTTGGATAGTAAATCTGAAAAGTGCATCTTTATTGGGTATAAGGATGGTTTAAAGGGTTATAAGCTTTGGAACCTAGTAACAAGGAAGGTTGTGTACAGTTGATATGTGGTGTTCAGAGAGGTTAAAGATGTTATTAAACATGAAGTCCAACCAAGGAACCTATGAAGATAGAGTTTGAACTAAAGGAGGAAGAATCAGACTCTGTAGCAGAGGAGGAATCAGAAGATGAAGAGCCACAAACTCCGACTGTGAGAAGATCAGCTCGAGAAAGAAGGCAGCCAGAAAGGTATAGTCCATCTGCTTTCTGTTCAAATTTTTCTTTTTCTGTTACTGATTATGATCCCAGAACTGTGAAGGAAGTAGTGGATTCAGAGGATGGAAAACTCTGGAAAGAGGCCATGGTTGATTTAATGGCATCTTTGCACAAAAATGAGGCTTGGGATCTGGTGGAGTTTCCGGCTGGAAGGAAACCCATTGGCAGCAAATGGGTGTTCAAGAAGAAGACAAATGCAGAAGGGAAGGTGGAGAAATACAAAGCTCCATTGGTAGCAAAAGGTTATTCCCAGGTGTCGGGAATTGATTTTGGTGATATTTTTTCTCCTGTTGCCAAGGTAACTTCTATTAGATTACTTTTATTTGTTGCTGTTGCTTTTGATTTTGAGGTAGAACGGATGGATGTGAAGACAACATTTCTTCACGGGGATCTGGAAGAGGAAATCTACATGAAGTAACCTAAAGGCTTTGCAGCGAAGGGTAAGAAAGAACTGGTATGCAAGTTAAATAAGTGTCTGTATGGGTTAAAACAGTCACCAAGGATGTGGTATCAGAAATTTGATACATTTATACGGGGACTTGGCTTCACCAGAAGCAAAGCAGATTACTGTGTGTATTTTAAATTAATTGGCGACCATGTTATTTATCTGGTATTGTATGTGGATGATATATTGCTGGTTGGAAATGACAAAGAAATTATCCAGGATTTGAAGACCCAATTGTCCTCCAAATTCGACATGAAAGATCTTGGAGCTACAAACTATATTTTGGGCATTGAAATTAAAAGAGATCGGGCAAAGAGGAAGCTCTGGTTAAACCAGAGGAAGTATGTCAAGACAATACTGCAGAGGTTTAATATGCTGGATAGTAAACCAGTGAAGGTTCCTATTCCTGTAGGTGTGAGGTTATCTGCTGAAAAATGTCCCAAGACACAAGAAGAGGAAGAGGACATGTCCTGTGTTCCATATGTAAGTGCAGTCAGTAGCCTGATGTATGCAATGGTCTATACTAGACTAGACATTGCACATGCAGTGGGAGTATTGAGCAAGTTTATGTCAAAACTAGGAAAGGAGCATTGGATAGCAGTGAAGCGAGTTTTCAGGTATTTGCGTGGCACTAGTGATTATGGTCTGTGCTACCAAGGAAGACCAGGATTGGACATAGTGTTGGATATTCATGGATTTGTTGATGCAGACTGGGCTGGAGATCTGGATCAGAGAAGATCTACAAGTGGGTATGTGTTTAACCTATTTGGAGGTACAATTAGTTGGATGAGTAAGAAACAATTTGTAGTGGCACTATCAACTACAGAGGTAGAATACATAGCAGCCACTCATGCAAGCAAGGAAGCAGTTTGGTTGCAGAGATTGTGTTTAAGTATGGGGTTAGTACAGGAAGCTATAAGGATAGACTGTGACAGCCAAAGTGCAATTTTCTTGGCAAATATCCACGAATATCATTCAAAGACAAAGCACATTGATGTTCAGTATCACTTTTTGAGGGATATAATAGAAGACAAAAAGGTATTTTTGGTAAAGGTGGACACTTTGAAGAATACTGCAAATGCATTGACAAAATCTGTGAGCTCTAAGAAGTTCTCTTGTTGTAGAGAGACAATGGGCATTTTAGGGCTGGATAAATGACTAAGCTCTCTTGTGGTCCCCTGTGGAAAGAAAACAACAAGTGGGACAATGTTGGGTTGTGTTATATTCTTTCCACGACTAGCTCACATAGTTAATCGGGGGTTAGAGGCGGGGAGGTCTCAATGGGTTTGAGGGGTACCCGTAACCCCACTTTATGGGGTTTGGGGCAACACCCCAGAAAATTTTGGTTTTGGACCCTATGTTAGGTTGGGCAGACCCACCTATGGTTTTATGCATGATTTTTTCATATGGTTTTGGATGCGATGGTTTTCGGTCCATGGTATTAGATGCTTTGGCATGTATAAATATGTATTATAACATTGAAAGGAAAATAATGAAAAATCAAGCTGGTAGTCTCGGTTTTGGGATCCAGGGGAAAATATCTTTGTATATGTGTTTTACCTATTATGCTCTTGCATTGTTTATTTTATGTGTTTTAGAATTCATATGCAGGTAATTTCTGTATAGGGTTAAAACCTACACATACAAAATCTTACTAACGTGCAGCTGATTGTTTTTTAAGTGAACCATTAGTCTAATTCTAGATTACCACATCAATTTTTGGTAACCATCCACATCATTTGGTATCAAAGCCCAAGGATTAAGTTTGCTACAGTAAACATGCCACCTAGGAGAGGAGGAACAAAGGGAAAAGTTCAGCAAGAGGTAGAGGAATTACCAGGTCAAGATTTTAGCACCCATCAGGGTAAAGCAGGAGGTTCAAGTAGTAGACTGCCATAGAGAAGAGACTTTAGTAGAGGAAGATTTGCACCCAGAGGAGGAGACTAAGGAAGAGAAATTAGATGTTACACATGTGGGGAATGGGGACACGGATCATGGCACTATCCTCATAATAAAGTAACAAATTAGTGGAATGTGGATGTGGCTGAGGCAAAGGAAGAAAAACCTCAAATTACAAATAAGGAAGAATCACCTGAAGTAGGAGAATCTTTGTTATTGGAAAGGGTATGGCTTAAAGCAGAGAAAGAGACAAGAGAACCAACTTAGAGAAAGATTTTATTCAGAACTATATGCAAGTCCAATGGAAAATTTTATAAAGTGATAGTTGACAGTGGAAGCACTGGTAACCTTGTCTCTACAGAAATGGTGGACAAGTTAGGATTAGTGAAAACAATACACCCTACTCCTTACAAAGTATCATGGTTGCAAAAAGGACATCAACTTATTGTGACAAAAAAATTGCCAAGTAGAAATCTAGATTGGTACTTATAAGGATGTGGTATTATGTGATGTAATTCCAATGGATGTATGCCATGTATTGTTGGGATGACCTTGGCAGTTTGATAGAAAATCCATTCATGATGGTAGAAGAAACACCTATACATTGGAGAAGGATGGAGTGAAGCATACATTGCTACCATTAAAAGATGAAGCAGACAAAGGAATAGCTGGAAATAGTTTTATGCTGATGAGTGGAAAGGAGCTATTGAAAGAAGTTGGAGAAGGTGAAGAGATGCATTTTGTTGTCATAGGGAGACCTAAGGTAATTTTGACTTCTACAAACTTGGACGATTTACCTGAAGAAATCAAAACTCTTTTGAATGATTTTGCTGATATTATTGTGGATCGGTTGCAAATGCATTGCCACCAATCAGGAGTATTAGTCATCACATTGACTTGATACCTGGAGCAAGTTTGTGAAACAAAGCATCTTATATATTGACTCCTCAAGAGAATGCAGAAGTTGGGAGACAAGTGCAAGAATTGATGGACAAGGGATTAATCAGAGAGAGGCTTAGTCCATGTGCTGTACCATCAGTACTGAGCCCAAAGAAAGGTGGTGAGTGGCGCATGTGCACAAACTCCAGAGCCATCAGCAAAATCACAATCAAGTATAATTTTCCTTTACCATGCATGGATGATTTGATGGATTGATTAAGTGGGTAAAAGTGTTTTACTAAGATAGAATCAAAGAGTAGATATTATTAAATAAGGATTAGAGAAGGAGATGAATGGAAGACTGCATTTAAAACAAACATTGGGCTATATGAGTGGTTAGTGATGCCTTTTGGACTCACTAATGCATGCAACACATTCATGAGGTTGATGAATGAAGTCTTAAAGGAATATGCAAGCAAGTTTTTCTTTGTTTATCTTGATGATATTATAGTTCTCAGTAGAAGCAAAGAAGAACATATGGAACATCTTAAGTTGGTTCTAAGAACTCTATATAAGGAGAAATTGCTGATAAATCTGAAGAAATGTAGTTTCATGAAAGAAGCAATAATCTATTTATGGTTTGTAGTTTTTAAAGAAGGCCTAAAAATGGATCCATAGAAAGTCCAAGAAATTTGGAACTAGCCTGTTCCAAGAAACATATTTGAGGTAAGAAGCTTTCATGGTCTTACAAGTTTTTATATAAAATTTATTAGAATTTCTAGTCAGATTTGTGCACCAATTATTGAAACAATCAAAGAGACTAATCAGCCATTCAAGTGGACAGATGAAGCAGATAGAAATTTTAAGTTGTTGAAGAAGAAAATTACAAAAAGACCAATTTTAGCTTTGCCTGATTTTGAAAAAGTTTTTCAAGTTGAAATTGATACTAGTGGAGTTGCAATTGGAGCATTTTTAAGTTAACAGAGACCAATAACATACTTTAGTGAGAAACTAAATGAAGTTAAGAAGAAATATTATTCCTATGACATAATTTTATGCTATTATGCAAGCTTTAAAAAAATGGAGACATTATTTGCTACCAAAGGAGTTTGTATTATATTCTAATAATCATGCATTAAAGTTCATAAACAATCTACCAAAATTAAATCAAAAGCATGCCAAGTGGGTAGAGTTTTTGCAGAGTTTCACTTTTATGATAAAACACACAAGTGGTAAGTTGAACAAAGTTGTTGATGCTTTAAGTAGGGTATAGTTCATTGTGCAAGAATTAAGAGTTGGTGTTGTAGGATTTGAAGAAATGGTTGATATGTATAAAGATGATGCAAAATTTAAAGATATTTATGCAGTTGTACAAATCCAGTAGTTCATAATAGAAGATAGTGGCTAGATTATCTTATCCAAGGAGGTTTATTGTTTAAAGGTAACAAATGGTGCATATCCAAATGTTCTATGAGGGAAAACATAATTAAGGAGAAACAAAGTGGAGGGTTATCTGGGCTCTTTGGATAAGAAAAAAACTTTTCTCAGGTAAATGCTTTTTACTACTGGCCAAAGATGCAAACTGATGTTAAGAAATTTGTTAAGAAGTGCAGGATATGTCAGCATGCTAAGGGGAGAAGCCAAAATAAAGGATTGTACCAGCCATTACCAATACCAGATCGACCATGGGATGTAGTTAGTATGGATTTTGTTTTGGGATTACCCAAAGCTCAAAGAGGAAATGATTCCATTTATGTTGTGGTAGATAGATTTTATAAAATGGCACATTTCATTGCATGTAAAAAAACTAGTGATGCAACACATATTGCTAATCTGTTTTTTTCAGAAGTTGTAAGGTTACATGGATTTCCTATAAGTATTGTGCCTGATAGGGATACAAAGTTTGTTGGGCATTTCTGGAGAACTCTTTGGAAGAAACTAGGTGCCAAGCTTAGTTTTAGTTTAGGATATCACCCTCAAACAAACAGACAACTCGAAGTGGTAAACAGAAGCTTGGGAAACATATTGAGAATTTTAGTGTATCAAAATCCTAAGCAATGGGATTTAGCACTCGCTCAAGCTGAGTTTGCTTATAATGACACTTCTAATTGGATTACTGGGATGAGTCCCTTTCATATTGTTTTTGGGATAAGTCAAAAAGGTGTGTATGAGCTCAGAAATTTGAGCAAACAAGAGACAAGTGAAAAGGTTGAAGAGTTTGCAGAGAATACAAGAAGATGTCAAAGACAAATTGTAGGAAAGTAGACGAAAATACAAACAAAGAGCTGATATAAAGCGAAAGGAAAAATAATTCCAAGTCGGTGATCTAGTGATGGTACACTTGAGGAAATAGAGGTTTCTTGTTGAGACTTATAATAAACTAAAGATGAAAAAGATAGGGCCATGCAGAATTGTGAGGAAGTTTTCAACCAATTCTTATGAAATTGAGTTACCAGAAGGGATTGGAATATCACTTATCTTTAATGTTGCAGATTTATATCCATATAAGGAGATAGAGAGAGAGATATAGAATGAACCTACAAAAGATGAAGTACAGACTATACATTGGGAAGAACAAATGCCTAAAACAATCAAGAAGGAGGTGGAAGTTGTTATGGAGAAAAGAGTAACTAAAAGAACTAGAGGACAGGTTTATTTTAAGTATTTAGTCAAATGGAAGGGACAACCAATAGAGGATGCCAGCTGGTTGACAGCAGCAGAGTTGTAGAAGTATGGAGTAAACCCTGAAAGTTTGTTGGATGATTCTTTTCTTCCCCAGAAGTCTGATGTAGGAGCATCCATACTTAGCTAGTAATGTGATTGTATGTTCACTTGTTGTGGCTAACATCAGATGAATTTCATTGACCTGAGTGGTCAAAATTAGCCTAGTAGAGAGGGTTGGATCTCTTGAATTGATATTTATCTAAATTATTGTAATAATTAAATCATTGTATTATTTTTAGAATAGGAGATAAGTGTTAGTATATGTGTGTATCAAAGCTTGAGAATAGGGATTTAATAATTGAGCTCATAAAAATAGAGAATGGGTTGTCAATGTTGTTAGGATAGGATTCAATCCATAAAAGAAAGGAAAATAATGTAATGAAAAGGGAGATGGAATGATAGAGTAGAAAAAAAACGGAGAGATCGAGAGAGAGAGAGATAGGATTGGAGAGTGAGATAGAGGTCAAGCAAATTATTGTAATCGAGCCGAGATGGCCAAGACTCTGTAATTTCTATTTTATTGAATAAATTGGTGAAGTTCAGTGTGTTCACACTGTTCTGGTGCAGAAATTCATTTGAAATTTGTGTATCAAGCTTCTGGATCCTAAAAGGGTATTGTTTCCATTTATGTGTGTTGTTAATTACAGTCAATTAGTGTTATGGCTTTATTCTGAGATTAAGCTAAACCTCTATTAATTAGTGTTTCTTAAAGTTATGTATTTAGCACGTGGGAAATATTCCCAAGTGGTAAGCGGTATCTTGCATGCTTAAGAAATGGTAAATAGTATTGTCCCAAGTCACGTGATTAACCTTATCAGTCAGCACATAGCATGCGAAAACCAATTTTCTCACGCGCTCTCAACTTGATATTGGTCATGCAAGAATTCACGCGAGATGGTGCGATAACCATTGGATCGAATGAGGTAGATCGATGGTGGAGATCGTCTGGGCTATTTGGTGCGTGATACGTGAAGATATTCATTAGATCTGAAGGAACTAGATCAATGGTGGAGATTGAGGTGCACAGGGAGTAAGAAGTCAAAGTGGGAACGATGGTGATTAGTCAACTTAGTGGGACCCTCAAGAGGAAATACACGTACAAAATCTTATTAACATACAACTTATTGCTTTTTAAGTGAACCATTAGTCTAATTCTAGATTACCACATCAATTTTTGGTAACCATCCACACCAACAACATTGCCCGATGAATATCTTCACACGCTGCAGTTAGGTGTGACAATAGAGCTAAGGGCATGGGAGCAACGCACCCTTAGTTTAATTAGTGAATATCGTGTGAATAATGAGTAGATGTTCACTAAAAAAATGGAGGATCTAAAAACAAAATAGAGAATCCAGGCACAGAGTGCCCAAATAGTGGCCATGATGGCAGAAACATCTAGGACAGTGCCGAAGTTGCACATACCTAAGGAAGCACCATTGGCATTCGCGATGCCAAGGCAAAGGTGGCTAGAGTTTAGTTTGAGATGAACATGAAAATCACTGAAATGTAGTTGAATTCATAGCTTTCAACCACACCAGAGGTTAAGGAACATTGCGAATTCGTTATTAAGGATGGATTTGCTAAGATGGATGCCGCAGTTGTGCATTGCACCATGCTGTTTGAGCATGCCATAGAAGTAGTGTTGACCCTGTAGGAAGATCCCACCCTGTAGGTATTAGATACAGAGGTCCACGAGCTCCAACAACACTATGATGAAGTAAGGGCAATGACACACACCGTTGTTATAGTATAGTGCCTCGCCAAGCTATAGGATGCTAAGCAGCTCCTTACACAGGTTGAAGTGGCACAGAAGAAAGAGGAAGTCCTTAAGGCTAGGTTGGGGCCTTGGTTGGATGAAGCCTACGTAGTCTCAGCCAACATACAAGAAAATTTGGCAAACTTGTAGAGTACGTAGCAATAGATCAAGCGAGATAGTGAAGGACAAGCCACAGAGCATCTCGTAGAACAAATCAAGTAGGGAGCCACGCAGAGCACGACTAAAGTAGTGGTTGCACAAGTAGAGCTAGAGGATCTTTGCAGCAAGATCTTTGTGCTAGCCAAGTGACTCAAGGGTGATTCATGATATTTGTGTTGGGGGATTGTTGGAATGGGGTCCCCGGGGTCAATTTTGGGGCAAAAGCCCAAGTTTTATGTAAAAAGATGGAAAGTCTCCACAAATTGTGGTCATAGAGTGAGTAGTTAAGTAAAGAGTAAAAAAGGGTTTTTGCCATCTTTTATGTAAGTTAAGTCAGCTCTTTGAAGCCATGGTCCACAGACCATGGGATTGTATAAATAAGTGTGTTGTAGAGAGTCTAAGGAATAATAGAAGAATAGAAGTTGTCTATGGGTACGATAGAAGGAGTCTATGTTAACGCAGAAGGTAGAAGAAAGGCTCTACAACTGAGTGTGCAAAGACCTAGAGTAGAGTCCACAACTGAGTGTGTGGACCCCTACAGTTGAGTGTGCAGGGAAGTCTTGAGTCTGTAAGCTTAACTGAATATCAATAAAAGAAGATTATTCTAGAAATTCCTGTGTTTTATCTCTTTACTTCTGTTACAAATGAATGTGCTTTGTGCTATGATAAATGATGGTTTTGTGAAATAATGATGTATTGATGCACTACTTTACTGGATCTATATTGTTATTTGAATGCAATTGATGTTAAGTTATTACACGAAGATTATATTGTTGTATGTTAAAAATGTCGAACACTTATGTAGATTTGAGTAAATACTAGGTTAAGAGCAATCTATGATGCACGTAAGTAGCTACTTTACCTATTCAGGGTTTGCGAAAGGAAATTGTAGAACTTCACGGAGGTGTATAGGCTAATTAAAGGAAGTTACATAAATAAGCCATAAGGGCTTATTGATCTATGTGAAGGCAGATCTAAGGCACAAAACGACATCATGCTGATCTTGGGCACAGAAACTTGGTTCTAGCATCCCTCCATACTGCTTTGAGAGAGACTTTATTCCACCCTCTACGGATCGATGCCGAAAGGGTCAATAGTGTAGGGATTTGTTTGGCGCAAGTAACTTTGAACCTGGGTTAGGAGCCACTAAGCTAACATAAGTTCAAGCTCTTAAGGTTTTGCTCTATCTTTTTTAATGCCTCTATCGCACTTGGGTTCGGCTCTATGGGAGGTACTGGCTGCTCACCACACCTATCATATATGCATAATATTGCTGGTCTCACATAGGCCACATCTGCATGATCATTTCAGACAATTAGTTGTGGATGCAAAAACATAACAAAAATTTGAAAAAATTGAAAAATCAACCAAAGTGTGAATTTTTACCTATATTGCCCCACTACATCCCAGGTGAGAGTGGCATGTCCAGATTAGTTGTGTAATCCATCCTTGCATATGAGAAATCTTCAATCATAATCATTTTTTTTTCCAACCAATCAAAGAAGTTAGAAGCATATATGATCATTGGCCCTTGGCCACCTTCATGGCATGCCATAAGTATGACCCGTTTCAACATGTAAGGGTCGCGAGGTCCTCCTCTCTCTATAGCTACCTTGGGAGTGAGAAGAGTGATCTAATCTAGAGAAAATGAGATAAAAAAGGAACCGTACCCAAAGTTTTTGAGTCTTATTCACTCCAGTTGTATATAGTAGGTTGCAAACACTCTGTGATGGTTTGCATCTGAGCCTTTGTGAGTAAATACAGAGTTGCACTACTGCATAGTTGTGCAATAGTGAACCTGATAAATTTCAAAGGAAGTCATGAGATGGTCTTAATGTCAATTCTCCCATCTTTGAAAGTAGCTCAGTACAATTTTGAATCAAATAGGTGGGATTGGTTTTGCCACGTCGCTTATGCCCAAACAGATTGATTTCCATCCCATGACATGGAAGTCTTGTTAAGAAGTAAATTTCATCAACATCAATGACAAGTATATGGTCTCTAACTACGAAACATTCTTCTTGAACAGTCCACTTGACCACCATCCATTCTAGCAAGTCTAGTCGGGATTTCATGCCCGGAATGGTGAAAACTTGTACATGCCACTGTTTGTCAATGCCTGTATGGTTTTTGGATGGTTTAGATAAGATGTGTCTTCTTCTTCATGTTCACGCTCTCTCCACTCGATATTTTCAATTCAAAACACTAAAAACAAGCATAAGAGAACTTTTGTGCCCTCGGTGTTGTGCACATCTGATTGTGCTAGACAATGTGAATGTGCATGATTATCTACTTATAAACCACGTACATCATGTTTTTTATTCTAAAAAAATTGGTCGATGTGCACAAGCTCAATAAGGGTGACCTGCACACATAGAGGGCAATTTCATTTTGAAAAAGATCCCTAAAAAATCCAAAAACTATGGTGAAATGCTAAATAAAATACATTGAAATGAAGATCTTAGAGAGGTGATCTATGTGAAAAATATGGCTCGCGATTTTGCCCAACAATTTTCCTGGAATACACCTCTGAAGTTTCTGGTGAAAATTACCTCTATCACTCTCAAAAGGTTAAAAACACAATCGCTTTTTTTATTTTTACTTTTTGGGGTTTTTATAAAAATTTTAGGCATTTAAAATATTAATCTTTCCTGTCAATCTTTAAAATCCAAATTTATAATGTTTTCGATTTATTTTTTAGCAGAGATAATTATTTCGAGTTTAAGTGTGCAAGTTATAGGTTATATACAAGAAACATATCATTTTGGTATTGAGTATATTTTTATCACTTTTTCGAACTCGTTAAAACTTACGAAAAAGTGAAACCCTAGAGTTCTATTTAGGCCCTTTTCAGACTCCTTAAAAATGAAAAGATCACTGAGTACTTGATTTTTCTAACTCATAAAAGTAAATGAACAAATGTCTATTCAATATAAGTTTACCCATTTTATGGACTAGACCAAACTATTTACGAAAAAGGTATACATTGACTAAGCATAGTCAATAGAGTTCTCTCCTGCATTATTTTACCCTTTTCTGGGCTTGAGAGACTAAATTTATGACAAAGGACATTTTGGAGTTTACTTATGTTTTTCTCATGCATCCCTAAAACTAAAAAACACTGAGCTTTACTTCTCTGGGCTCATTAAAATTTATGTTAAAAGAACTGAATGAGTTTTCTTTTCGTGTATTTTCAAACTCTTTAAAGATGAAAATGACATCGAGTTATCCCTTCACTAGACTTGAAAAGTATAAACAGTGCGGGACTCGTTAAGCATGACGAGCCTGAGCCACTCCTTTTTAGGGTTCATTAAAAATACATCGAAGGACTTAGCCTAAGGATGAGCTTACAGGACAAGAACGTGTTATCCTCCTCAAGCTTGTAAAAAATAAATAGGTACTTGCTAGTAATGGTGGGGTAAAAGTGGGAAAGAATCTTTGCTTTTTATTTGAAAAAGGCAGTATGTCTATCTTTGTTTGGTTTGGGAAATCCATTTCCTATTCAATTTACCATACCTCATTAAAATTCTTCAATTGGTTTGGGTTTTATTTTTTAGTCAAAAGCTGTCAAGTCATTATGTTGTGCCACTGATATGTTGAAGAGATGTCCAACCTTAGTCAAATTACTTTGCTAGGCATAGCCTTTAGTGGCATCGACCATCCCTGAGTTAGTCCTGGATTACTCCAAATTGTTGTTCTTCAAAACTTGACATAAATTTCGTGTCATAGGCCCTTTTGTGACTGGTCACTTCCTACCGAATTTAGCTCATTATATAGGAAGTTGATCTAGAAATCTTCAGTACCTTTAGGCCTTCATGCCTTAATGGAATATTTCTCGCCTTCGATGAAAAGTTCTCATCATTAACCTTTGATCAAATGATTTTGACATCAAGACATCTATTCACACTTCATATATTGTTCTAGAAGTACCTTGATAACTATTGTCATTATTGGTGGTTTCTCTCACACTTTTTAAAGGTTCACATTATTGATCGGTAATCAAGTGGTTTCTACCATGTTTGACTATGAGGAATTCATTCGCATGGTTAGATTCATACTAAGGATCGAGAGATGGAGATCAAAACCCTGGATCTAGTTTCATCCATCTAGACCATGTGGAGTTCTTAAATATTCATGATTGTAAACATATATCCACTAATACCCATAATATTTTGTCTATTGACGTGGATCTTTAGATATATTTCCGTACTATTCTTTGAGACATTTATGTTATGAGTATGGGAATTCTTACCTCAAAAATGATATTATATATTGCGTTGTAACATTTGTTTGATTGTTTTAGGTCTCCGACTATAATATATATCCCAAACCTTGGTATGATAAAGCACTTTAGTCATCAAATATCTCTTCTGACTTTGCACTTTAAGGGGAAATTTGTTACACGTCATTTTGTCGCATTAGGTAAATGACCATCGGTTTGGATATTTCACTATCCAAAATGTGTCCCAAAGCATTCCCCTGCAAATTTAGAATCCAAATGATCTTAAAGAAAGTGGAATTACTAGATCCTACGGTAAAAAAACCTTATTTTGATTTCCTATACAATTCCCTAGTAAATTCCTGCGCATACACAAAGGAGTCCATTAGGAACTGTGCGTAAGTATGCATTATCTTACACCGTGACCTGTGAACATGATTTAGTGCATGTAAAAATAAAAAGTAAAGTCTATAAACATTTTTGGTAGCATCTATCCCAACCAACAAGATTCGAATGGTTTCTTATTCAGTCTTGATCCCTCCCATCATGGAACAATTTCGTTTCTTTGCGGAATCCCTATCCCACCATTAATGGATCTCATACCTTATAAAATGGATCCAAAACTTCCCACTCTTGGTCTATAAAGGTAACCCAGGCCTAAGGAGTAAGAAGGACTGTTGGAAGTAGGATTATGCTACAAGAATAAGGTTGGAAAGCTATCCATTCAAGGAGAGGGTTAGAGATTGTGAGAAGGGACTTGCAACATCAAGGCTATATGGTTGTAACATTATTCTCCATTTTATTCATATAAAGGAAAATGTTCTTTCTCAATTACATCTTTGTTGATGTAATTTGTAGGATTCCTTGATCACCTACATAGATTGTGATTTGATATTGATCAGCTTATGATATATGATTGGTTAATTAGTCCATTATCTCTTATGTTATATACTAGATGCTTTGATATCTTATTTATTTATGTAAATGTAGATCTCATTCAAGACATCATGGAGAAGCTGTGGTGAGCAAAGGGAGGATCTCTAAAGCATCGAGGAATGAATCATTGAAATATTTGAAGGGTACTTCATCAATTATTTCATTTAAATGATAAGTGGCCTCTATCATCATATTGGTTTCAATCAATCAAAGCCTAGAGAAAGGTAGTAGTTCATGGTTGCTTGTTACTAAGTTTCTTTGAAGTCTAGGGAGATCGCTTATGTCTGCAAGAGGGATAAGTCCAAATAAAAATGAATAGAGTATCTTCAATTCTTGTGTCCTAGTAAATTTCATGAGCAATATTGAATCTACACAACGAGATTTGGGGTTTTGGGGGTTCTTTCCTCGAAACTTTCCTAGAGATGATTCTTTCTAGATCAAAGACATGAGGACTTTTCTACTGTGAGGTATCTAAACGAGTATGAGGCCTCCTAAAAGCCAAGGTTATAACTTAATGAATTTTCTTGGTGAGAGATCTCAACCCACACTTCCTTTTCTGACCATATGAAAGGAATGTTTAAAATTGTACCTAGGGAAATATATTCAAATTCGGTCCCCTATAATAGTGCCAAAAGATAATGTGGTTCCTAGAGAAAACTAGGTTGAGATTAAGGGCTAGTGCCTAGGAAATCTTAGAGTCTCTGGAAGATAAATATTTATCATTCATGGGTTCTTAAAATATGAAAGAAAAAACTGGTCCAATATTCATACATAAAAACTAGACACATTACCCACATCGACAATATATTGTTCCAAAGTAGTAACGTTCAACCATGGTAGCCTACAAACAGGTATTGGAGCATTCTTAATTTTCATTGTATAGGTGAGTGTTATGCAAACAACTCACAAAATAGAAAAAAAGATAGATCAATGAATTCAAAATTAGCCTCTTCGAGGGGGAAATCTCCTTTACATTACACAAATGAACAATTCTTCAATGATACAAATGAAAATACCTGATTTCCATATATAGGAGTCTAAGGGGTCCCAATACATTCAGAGCCTACATAACGATACTATTGCAGGGGCATAACAATAACAATAGTGCAATTCTATGGGGCACAATAATAACAACATGGGGAGTATATGAGCACAATAATACAACAAGGGGTTTGCACTAATAACAATAAGTGGTTAGACTAGTAGTATAGGTACCTAACATGCCCCTCTTCTTCAAAAAGTGTTTTCCTCAATGCTTGAGTAGTTTTGGATGATTTCGTATAAAATTCTCATCCTCCCATGTGGAATCTTCAGCGAGTAAGTTCTTCCAATTGATGAGATAGTCTGAAATTGATCGATTTCGTAGCCGTCAATTTCTTGTTTCTATGTCTGCTTCGGGTTCCAACATCAATTTTCCTTCCTCGTCAAGTTCTATCAATATTGTTTGAATTGGGACCTTGTCACCTATAACCTTCTTTAAGCATGAAACATGGAAAACTGGGTGCACTCTAGAAGATGTAGGAAGCTCCAATTTGTATGCCATAGTACAAATATTTTATAACACGTTGTATGGAATATAATACTTTGTTGATAATTTATCATCCTTCTTAGATTGCTTGAGGGAAATTTGTTTGTATGGTTATAATCATAGAAATACCTAGTCACCTACATCAAAACTTCTTGCACTGCGATGTTGATATTCTTGTTATTTCATTCTATTCTTCTCCAAAGTGAGGTTATCCTTTAGGAATTTGAGAACTTGTTGTTGATGCTCGATGTGATCTTCCGCTACTTGAATATTAGAATTTTCTTTTTAAAGATGATGTGATTGATGGTGGATTATATCCATAAAGTTCCATAAATGGGGTCATTTTTGCTGCAGTATGGAAGGAAGTGTTATACAACCATTCAGCCAGAGGAAACCAGTTGACCCATTGTGTCTGTTTATCAGATACAAATGAATGAAGATATCCTTCCAATTTTTTTTTCACTATCTCAATTTTCCCATCAGATTGAGGATGATAAGATGATCTATGAGCTAATTGAGTACCCATACAAGAAAATAATTCTGTTAAAAAATTTCCAGTGAAAATCGGATCTCTGTCACTTACAATAATATTTGGGTTTCCATGTAGCTTTTGAATTGTTTCCATAAATTCAGTAGCATTTGTACTGGCTTTAAATGGATGAGATAATGCACAAAAGTGTGCATACTTGGTAAGTCTATCAATGACCACCATGATGACACTCTTTCCTTCAGACTTGGGTAAACGTGTGATAAAATCTATTGAAACCTCCTCCAAACAATGACTTGGAATGGATAAAGGTTGTAATAGATGCGGGGTCTTAATTGTCTCAACTTTATTTTGTTGGCAAACCAAACATTTTACCACAAACTTTTGAATATCAAATTTAAGGCCATCCCAAAAAAATCTTTCTTAACCCTATGGTAAGTTTTTAAAAATCCCGAGTTCTTTCCTAAGGGAGAGGTGTGCAATTCAAGAAGAATCTTTTGTTTGAGTTGGGAATTATTACAAAGGTATAAGTGATATTTGTACCATAATGAATAATTTTTCCAGCTAAATGTAATAAATGTACTAGGATCTTATTGCAACTTATGAAGGAGTGCCCACACTTCTTCGTGATTCTTCCATTCATCCATTGCTTCATTTATCCATTCTGGTTGGATAATAGAAATGGCACAAAACAATGCTTCCACATCCTTATCCTTTTTTGAGAGTGCATCTACAACAACATTTTGCTTCCCTTTTTTGTAGATTAAATTCAAAGTCATAACCCAACATCTTTGTGACCCATTTTTGTAGTTGTTTTGACGATAATCTTTGTTCTAAAAACTATTTAAGACTATCATGATCCATTTTTACCTTGAATTGTCTTCCTATTAGGTAAGGCCACCATTTCTTAAGTGCATGTATTATTTCCAACATTTCCTTCTCATAAATAGATTTTTGTATATACTTTCCTTTGATTGGACAACTTTTGAAAGAAATGGGTATTTCTTCTTGCATTAAAGGAACACCAATTCCATTTCTCGAGGCATCACCTTCCATAATAAATGTTTTTGTGAGGTCTGGCATAGCTAAGACTGGTGCTTGGCACATTGCCTCTTTAAGAGGTTCAAAGTCCTTTGTTTCTTCTGGAGTCCAAAAAAGTGCCTATTTCTTTAGTAATGTTGTTAGAGGTGCTACTATTCTCCCATAACGCTGAGAAACCCTTGCAGATGCTTTATGGATGTGGGAATTTTCCTTTCCTTAATGGATTTCATTTTTCTAGGGTCTACTTTAACACCTTCATGAGATACAATATGACCCAAATATTCCACCTCTTGTACTCCAAAGAAACATTTGGAGCTTTTTGCATACAATTGTTTTTCCTCCGATAGTTTGAGCACACTGTTAACATGTTGAACATGATCCTTCCAAGACTTGTTGTAGATTAGTATATCATCAAAAAGTACTAACACAAATTTTCTAAGGAAGGGTTTGAAAATGGAATTCATCAAACCTTGAAATGTAGAAGGTGCATTCATAAGGCCAAATGGCATGAGCAAAAATTCATAATGACCCTCATGAGTTCTAAATGTTGTTTTTGGAATGTCTTCAGTGTTCATTATGATTTGATGATATATGAAAGAAAGATCCAACTTGGTGAAGTAAATTTCTCCATGTAATTCATCCAATAATTCATCAATGATAGGAATGGCAATTTATCTTTAATAGTAAGCTTGTTGAGCTCCCTATAATATGGACACATGTGCCATGATCCATCCTTCTTGTGTACCAATACCACTGGAGTAGTGAAAGAACTTTGACTAGGTTGAATTATACCAAACTCTAGCAATTCTGAAACCATACGTTCACTTTCACTTTTTTGGGAATATGTATATCTATAAGGCTTGATGTTTTGGGGATCACTTCCTGGAATCAAATGAATAGCATGAAGTATTTCAATCTTACATTTATAGATACCATCTATGATAACATGACATATAAATCTGACATACAAGATTTATTTCGAGTATTTAAAATTACATGATTCCTAAGAGGAACGAAACACATATGAAAATGATACGCAAAGAGAGGAACACATACTCCACATAACAATGCTTGGAATCACCATAAAATTCTTCATTAGGCTTTTAGAACAACATACATGTCTTTTTTTCTTAAAAGCTAGCCAAATTTGCAGAAATAGTGGTACCTTGAATAGAAAATCAAACCCCTTAAATGAGTTCCCTCATCGCTCTTTTAGGGAGGGTTCTAACAAAATCCAGTTACCAAAATATTTTCCAGTTCGACAAATAGCTAAACTAATTAACTGTGCCATCATGTCGAATGCCTAACTACTCTAATAATTTCCTAACAACTTGATAACCTCTTGAAAATAAAATATATACAAAATATCAAAAATGATAGAGATATGCTATGATTTTAAAATCAAGAGAAGTTCTCATTGCCAGCTCGCTTTATCCTTAGAAGTGGGCCTGTGCTCTGCCACCCTGATTTGAGGTGGGTTGACTAGTTGGTCACACCTTTGCCATAAAAATAGGTTTGGTATGGGAGTGTGAATTAGGGTATTGTAGGCCATCCTAAGGTTTGTGAGCTCTTTGTAATTCAACTTGTCGATGAATAAGGTCTTCACTAACCATAGTAGGTGGAGGTCCCTTTGCAAATAGTTTTCTATGTTACTTCCTTAGAGAATGACCATTTTCTTGTGTGATGCATCAACCTTTCCCTTGGAAATCCCAACAATCAGGTAGGCCAACTCTAGTCCTCAGGTCAAAATTAGAATTGAAGGTTGCAACTGACTTTTCTAGCTCACTCTTGCATGTTTTGGCCATGTCCTCCACTTCTGATTGTGCTAGTCCTGTCATTGATTTCCATCACCCTTAATTAATTAGCTAATTTTTCATTAAGTAAATTGATACATCTCTTAGCAATACTTTCCTTCTTAACATTCTCCTCTTTGGCCGATAGGATAGAGAACTAGATGGTTTTTACTATAGCCTTCTACTCTACAATCAATTTAAGATGCTCCAAAAGTTTCTTCATCTTTGAGATGATGTCTTCCCATATTACGCATCTAGCTTCAACAAGGGCCATATTTCCCTTCAATTTTTCTTTTAGCACTTTGTTCTCATCGTGCACTGCCTGGTATTTGCTATTAATTTGATATACATTTTGTTGAGTGGACTAGAGTTGTTTCTCTTTATTTTCCAGTGTGTGTTTGGTGTTGTCCAAGTCGGTTTGAACCCTATTTAGATTTCTCTGCAAAAAATATCTTTTTATGAGAGCTCTAGTTAACTTCTCAGTGGGATTTTGCAAGTTGTCTGGCACAACCATGGCACAAATATGAGAATCTATCTATTTTTTCAACTCTGTCACTCGCATTTTTAGAGCCACTACTTCATCATTACTCTCAATTGGCTCCTTGGTGAGAATTCTCCACAATGGCCTTATCATTGGGATTCACCCTGAGCTTGATGATCAATTCTTTGTAGCTTTCATTTTTGATATGATGAGCTCTTGAATTTTCTATTTCTTGTTTTACCTTAGTATATGCTTTCTCTAGTATCTTTTCAGCCTTGCTGATAGTCAATGTTCCCTTAGTAAATTTGCTATACAACATCTTCCCCCTCCTGCTTGTACAAATTAATATTGTCCTACAAAAGGACACTAGTCATGTCTAGAGACAAATCTGTTATTATGAACTGTGATACAGAGGGGAGGGACTGCAATGAGGAGTGATATAATGAGAGCTTAGTCTGGCTTCTTTCCAGGTCCATAGTGGCCAAAATCCTGGTTTGATATGGCATTGAGTGGGGTGCCAATTGCGATGAAATATTTTCCCTTAATTTCTTTGTTTCTCTCCTTTGTTCACTTCCCCTCCTCCCATTTAGGGCCTACTTTTGATGCATCCCACACAAAACCAAAAATTTCTACCTCAGTCAAACTAGAGGCAATAGCTTTTTGGTTTTGCTCTAATTGTACCTAGAATCCGTTTTGATCCAACCTCTCTTCAGTCAATTTTACCTTGATTTCTTCTTCTAGATGCTCTCGACTCTTCACTTTCTTAGCTATGGATGCATTCTCCATTTCAATCTCCCCTGCCTCATCAATTCTTATTTTATTTTACTTTTATTTTGTGTTTGGTGTATCAATCTCCATATCTATGTTAATAGGTCATGGATCAAAATTAGCCTTCCATTCTCATGCAGGCCTAGATTCATGTTCATAAATAGGAACATTGATGTTTTTCCTTCTAGTAGAAATAACATCATGAGGATCATAGTGCCACACTTCTCCAAGTTTAAATTTTAATTCCTTCAACATTAGCTTAACCTATTTGAAAGCCTATCTAGAGTTGACAACAGAGGGTCCCATTCACATGGGAATCTTAAACATAAATCCCTTTTTGGATATGACAAAATGGATCTCGTATGTGTTTAAGCTTTGTCTTATAAATTCCAAAGAAAAAATTCTCATGGGAATAATATGGGAAATTGGTAGGGAGGAAATTCAAACCCATATATATGAATTTTAGTGTAGTCTTCAAATAAATATTAGTTTCCCACCCTAGTGTCCTTACTAAGATGAAGGAGTCTCCTTTGTTTGAGAAAGACTATGGGATTTTTAATAATTTTGTATGAAGTAGCCATAAAAGTAGATATAAAATGAGTAAGCACTTCATTATTAGGCTTCTTCTTCAAAGAACTATCCGAGTCGACCACATATTTATTTTGATTATGGATGTCTATGAAATCAAGGCCTACGTATTCAAATTATTCAAAAGGAGTGTAAAGGAACAAGTAAACAACTATAGAATAATAACTGAAGAAGGATGCTAGGTGGAATTGTTCATATTGAAATTTGATAGCCTCAACCAGGAAAGAAGTAATGTCAAGGACAATATCTTATTTCATCATTTTATGTAAAAACATTAAAGTTTCTTTGGACACAATTTTTGTCTCATCATTCCTGAACAACAATAGAATAACAGAGAGGATAGGTTGCATATATTCTGAAAATAAGGAGATAGGAAGGGATTATGAGATGAAAGACAATTGCGCATTTTGGGCCATGATTAATTGATGAAATACCTATTTCTCTCCAGTTGAGATCCCAACTTATTCATATGAGTGTAGTCTCTTTGAAATTCTCCAAATTTAGGGTTTTTTTGTAAAGGAAGTCCTTGTGAATCATTTCAGGTGTGACCTCTAGAATTTTCTCCCTAATGGAGGAAATATAACATTTTTTCTCTTTAACAAATATGGCCATGAGGCAAGATATGAATTTAGGAAAATGATACACCATGGGGGTGACAAAGTAATACAACCTTGACTTGATGACATAGAAGGGGTCTTCCTTATTCATATAGAAGCCATAAAAATCAAAACACTGGTCAGACACGTTTAAAGGGCACAAAGGGTCATGAATATCCCCTACAGTCTCCATGACGGGTTCAATATGGCTCGACGGTTTTTGTTGCTACTATTTAAGGGATTATGACATTCCATTATTTAATTTGAGCATGGTGAAGAATTAGACTGAGAAAAAATAATTGGGAATTACCTGCAAAGTGAAGGAATCTGGAAGCTGTAGGTAATTAGGAGTCCTTAGATTGTGGATTGTCTGTAGAATATCATTTGGCAAACATAGGTGCTAAAAAATGGAACGGATTGTGCACAAGGTGTTTTATATAGAAGAGTTTCAAACTACAATGCTTGGCATGTCGGGTGTTATGGTTAGATCTTGGGGATTTCAGGTAGAAAATATATCGAGATGACATGGCGAAGAAACATGGCAAAGCTAGATTGGGTGGATGAAACAGGAGGAAAAACATAAATCATTTTATTTCCACACTCACTTTCCATGATCACTTGATAATGATCCTAATGGTGATAGGTGGTGGGCCCATTAATCTCTCCGGCGGAGTACCTGTGTGGAGTTGGAGTCAATGGCTCATCCCCCATGATCGATCATAACCATTTATTAACTACATTTCGCTATATCGATTTTGACTTTCTGGGTGGCTAGCTTTAGCTTCAATGAAACACTTATCCACCCACCAGAGCTCCTCTTAGGTGATAAAATTTTAATATGAGTAGTTATTTATTCCTTAAGTATCTTATCATTAATCATTTGTATTGGTGACATGTGGAAAATCCACTACCACTTTTCCATTCCACACCAAGAACAACGCTATTTATTTTGAGCTTAAATCTGGACACTCTGGCACCCTATGCTTGGAAGCTTGATTCCCTTTATAATGAAATGAGACATAGATACAAGGTCTTCAAACTTTCTAGTTATGTTGTTGGTATGAACAATTATGACGTCAATTGAGCCATGTGTTGACTTGTGATTGATCCAAGTGTCCTTCATGTTTGGCTCCTTCAGGTACCTGATAACTTCATAACCACTTTCCATGTGTCCACCTTCCAACAAGAAAGTTTTGATGTCATCGTTTCTCAATGGTACACTGCCAGATGTTTTTTGAGAGAGAAAATCCTCAGTTTCTTACTATACGAAAATCTTCTATAAGTGATGCAATATCAGGTGCCTTGAGAGATGAATTAGAAAAGTATTATTAGGATTCAGGGCTACGGGGTTTGAGCCTTCCATTTATGTTACGATCTCTATCAATCGAAAAAATTGAATTTGAAAATTGATGAAATTTAGATCTCGGGTCCCTAAAACTATCTATGATTGATTCTATAACAAGAACTTGGTTTCCAAGGTTCCATGTTTTTTACTTTACGAGCTCTACTTTTACCATCCTCTTCTTTCAATATTAGAAATCACTTCAATATTTGTTGAAATCATTAGAAAGATAAAACTTAAGGTTTCATAATTGAGTGGGATCATTATAGCCCTTGAACTCCTCCATTTCTTTTGAAAACAAGTTTAATCTCTGCCATGTTTTTCACCCCATTGGTCTGAGATGTAAATCTTAAGAAAAATTAAATAAAGGTACAACACTATGAATTGAAGGAAAAAGACCAATGTTGTGCTAACCCAACACTCCATTAGCTATGGGATTCACATTTTCCTCTCATATAGCTATCACATTGTAGATATTTCCTAGGTCTTCTTGACTTGGTTCACCTTTAATAGGTTCAACGTACCAGTCTCCTTTGTGCAGGTCCAAATGTACTATCACTCAAACATGTCCACATTCAAAATTATTTTTCTTTTCTTTAGATTAATGATTACATGATTATCAAATGCCCAATTGATACCCAATAAATTAGGGTCAAGACCAGTGCCATCCATAATATTGACGATTTCAAAATCAACAGAGGTTGACACCCTATTGAAGTCCACTAGTACTTGCATCAAGCTTGCAATAGGAAAGATAGAACGTTGGTTCACAATCCTCAACTAAATTGGAGGCCAAGTCAAATTTGGTTTCCCCATCATCTCTCAAGTAATTTTTGGAAAGATATTTACAAGTGACCTTAGGTCTAGTATAATATTATCCATCTCATACTCCTAAATCTATGCACCAAATCAAAACTCTTAACTAGTTCTTTTCCTGTGATCCACTTGGTTTACTACACATGGTGAGGCCCACATAATGGTTTCTTCAGATCCATTGACACACTACTCCACAAAATTTCTAGATATTGGGTGTCGTTTACAAACTCTAAGAAACTTTGAAGCGGATTCCAAACTAGATCTGCTACACTCACTAGCTCTCTACTTGTAATACAATCATGTATGGCTGGAATGGATGCTTCACAAATTTCCTCTAGCTTATCCCATTATTCTCTATCCATCTCCTTATGTGTTTCTTTATACATGGTATTTTATCAAACAAGGTCAAAATTAGGAGGAGCTTCAGGTTCTCTTCTAACACAGAGCTATGGTGTCCTAGACTTTGCAACATATGGTCTCATATTGACACCTCCCTTAGTCACCATGCCAACGTGCTAGTGGGTTCCGTAGGGTTTGAAAACTATCATTTACACATTATGACCCTTCTTCTTCTTCCAATTGGTGATCAATTGCAGAAAATCATCAGTTGGGTGATCTAAACCTCAATAATAAGTACAAGTGCAATAGGGATTAGTGTAATCTCTCGCAAGATGTCCTTGCTGTAAACAATTATAAAAACTATTGTACCCCAACCTCGAAGAAATCCTCCTCTTCCATGAGTCAGTCATCTGAGTACTCTAGCCACCATTCCTTGTCCTTGCCCTAGTTAATTATGCTTTCCAACCTCATTATACCCTATTTGGTTGAGATTAATTGGTTCTACTTTGGTTCTTTTGGGTCCTTGCACTTGAAATGAGTCAACAGTGTGTTCACGCATTAACTCCAATGTGAAAAAGTGATAAATATTGTGTCCTAATGATTTGAAAAAATAAAAAATAGAGTGTGGGTCATAGCTTCATTTTTCTACATCATTGGACAACTTGAAGGAGTATGGACACACACTCAACAAATTTGACACCACATTCCTCAGCTCTGGGTAAGTGGATTTGTTGTGACAGTCATGATATAATCTATTAGCAATTTACACTTGTTCCTATGGTGACCCTCTATTCGACATACGGTACACCATACCTCTTTCCACTTTTCCTCCCCCTTAGTCATATCTTGAAGCTACAAGGTCAACACAACCAAATATGGCTACACCTAGGCCATGCCATTTCTTTCTTCACCTCCTATTAGTGAAGCCTCTAGCTTTAACACAATTTCTAAGCCCTCAAATTTCATACTTATTTATTGTTGTGTCAATGGTATCCTGATGTATGGTAGCAATTTAACAATAAACCACTATTTATGTTGCACATCTAGAATCTCAAACATCAGCATGTCCTTCAAAATTTTAAATCATTGATTAAAGTCCCAACTAAGTTTCTTGGGCCTTGTTTGATTTCGTCCAATTTTGTAATGCACTGGGACTCTAATTTCAGCTTTTGGAATTCCTTTATTAAATCCCATTTAATATCATTTATATTCTTGTTTTTTCCAACTGGAGTCACACTTTTGAACTTCATGTACCAAGTTAATGTGTGGTTGTTGAATGTTGCTTCCAACTGTGCAATCTTTGTAACCTCATCTTGGACCTCACAATTCCACACCACCTCACAGACAAATAAATTCTACTCCAGGTCTTGATTCCTAGAGCCATGAAACATTAACATTTATAAGTCCACACCTTCCATTGCACTTTATGTAATACTTGTTAATGAAGTCTTCCACATGCACCTTTTAAACTACTAGAAAATTGTGCACTTGTTTGTGCACCAACTTGAACATGAGCACGCAATGTCAATCCTCCTATATTCTGACCAATCCCATTACAACTTTACACCTCCTTAACTATAATTACCTTCTACGCTAGTCGTATTAATTTGCTAAGTGCTTACATATTGGTTTGTATAAGCTCACGAGGTTGTGGGATTTACACCAGGCACAGTCTAATTCTATTATCTAGGTTCCAAAGACTCCGTGTTGCATGAAATCAACTACTCTCCTTCCCCCTCTTTTGTGCATGGATCAATGAACTATGTTCCTTCAAAACTCTAGTCAGTTTCACTACTTCTTGTCCTTCAGTGGTCGTTGCTAGCCCCTCTCTTTCAGCTTCTCCTCTTGACAAGAATCAATGTTGACCGACCTCCTCCCATGTCATGTCGTTGAATCCTCCTTCCACTACTTAAAATGTGACCCACAAAACTCTCTCTCTCTCTCCATAATATCACTTCACCTTCACTTGTACAGTCCCATACCCACTATCATCTTCCACCATAGTCTTCCTACGTCTTCTCCTTCCCTCTTCTCTTACCATCTCCTAGCTTTTGTTCACTCCCCTGAGCGCGTGAACGGTCTAGATGCTCATGCTATTAGATTTGGAGGTAAAAATCCATGTTCATACAATAATATCTTAATAGATAATGGTATCGACATTATGAATATTCTTCATGGTCCCTTTAGAAAATTTCTCTCCATCGCAGTATATGATACTGTCGTTTCCATTACAAACTAAACAATATACCCCTCCAATACACTTCCAAACCAAAAATCTACAACATGTGAGGTTTTATTACTTACTTATTGTAACTTTCCTACCTCCTATGGCCTTATTGATGGTCCATCATCATGATACATCATACTGTTGTCGTTCAACTGCTGCACCCACTCTTCAAGAGGTTCAAGAATTCTCCAAATGTGGAACTTAGTGATCAACATGTACTTTTGCAACCATTTCTCTGTGCTTTGTCTCTTATTCCTAATCTCTTTTGTAGAAAAATCATGCTGATTTTTCTTAAACCATTAATTAATATCCTCCTTGGTGGGGTTCCATGGCTTCCACATTCCTACAAGAGAATCTCATCGCACAACCATTCCAAATCCAACAACAGAACGTTTCTTGGGGCACGAGATTTAGATAGGCATAGGATTTGCTGTGAAGTTGCCAAAAAAAACCTTCTCATCATTATCCCTTTTGTCAGCACCCATGGAGTGGGTGAAGTCTCACATAAGATGCTAATGGGTGATTTTTGGAACCAAGTTTCTACAGTTTGACATGACTGTTAATAGTTTAAGACACTGGATTCTCACCAGACAATGCAAGACTCAGCTAACTGCTGGATAGACAGTTAACCATTTGTTGACAGTGCTGGAAATCCATCAACCAATCGGTCTCCTTGATTTCAAGTCCTAATTATTCGTCACACCATTTGGAGTAGGAGCCCCATCTAGAGTATCGAATCAACCATCATGTATCCTTGTAGATTTTTCCTTGGCTACAAAGTTTAGCATAAGATAGTAATACACATGCATTTTCAGATCAACAAGAGAGTATGCCTTGTGAAATGTTCAACTGCAGAAAGTATCAAGGTCCTTCAATTGAAAGGGAAGAGAAAAGTGAGCCCTTTAAAGAAAAGTAATATTATTAATCTAGGAAAGTGATACGAGCATGTACATATGAAGCAAAAAAATAATTCAAAAGGAAGCAATGATTGTTAAAGAAAATACAACACACCTTCAACAAGATAAGTACCAAAGCTTAATGGTAGCCCCACGGGTTAGCTCAACCGATCGAGTCCCCATTGTTAAGTGCATCACTGATCGGGAGGTCATTGGGTCAATTCTCCTTCATTCCCTTACAGTTAGGCCCTTCTAGTCTGGGTGACGAGATTTAAAAGATTCCCTTCGGGGTTGATCTTCCCAGATTTTCCTGTGGATGTAACGACCACCCAGTTGTTATAAACATTGTTAGTGTTAGTCTTTGCAACCTTCCTCTAGTGATCAAACATGCTCTTACAAAGTGATTTTAAGGTGTCAAGGTCAAATTTTGTCATTTCAGTGAGTCTTCAAGTAAAATTTGGTCACTAAGTATTAGGTCTGGGGTTTTCTTTCAATCCTTTTTGGCAGCTTGCCAAATTTCGGTCCATGTCACCATTCAAATGAGTGTACCATCATTTAGAGGGTTTTCATCATCATCTCAAGTTCCACTGGATCATTTTACACCTTGTTCATGCTTTAGTTGTGCTTGGGTAAGGTTCATTTCCTTCTCCTAGGGTTTTGAAGGTAATTTCTCTTGGATGGTCAAATAATCAACAAAACATGTATCCTAATGTTGATACACCTTCCCTTATCCTTAATGTACCTTATTAAACACTTCCCATCACTGATATCACTCAAATTCCTCATTTTCGCACAAACCCTAGTTTCTTGCTACAACTTGACAATTTTCTAGGCTAGGCCTGTGTTTTTCCCTTTTGGACCCCTTCCCCTCACTAAATCTTTGAAATTCCACTTTCCCCTACTTCCTAACATCCCTCTCTACTTCCCAAAATTTTCTCAAGAATTTATAAGCTCCTTATCCCCTTCATTTCACTTCAT
This sequence comes from Pinus taeda, assembly GCA_000404065.3. Classification (NCBI taxonomy): domain Eukaryota; kingdom Viridiplantae; phylum Streptophyta; class Pinopsida; order Pinales; family Pinaceae; genus Pinus; species Pinus taeda. Next base: position 267,761 of record APFE030338060.1, on the reverse strand, counting down.
TTTGACAAATCCCCTATTCCACACATCATGATAGGTTTTACTCCAATGATGTTTCTGAGCAAGAGAAGATGAATTTGGGAAAAATGAGAGCATTTTTTGTCCCAAATAGGCCAAGGAAGAACAACATCCTTCACGTTTTACATAGGTATCATGGTTTTAGAGAAATGTCAAAAATACAGTTGCCTCAGGAGAATTGATGCACCTCTGAAGTGACCTTGGAAAATTCAAGATTTCTCCTATCTTGGTTGGCCCAATGACTTTCTTGATGAGTCAAATGATAACGATACACATATATTTCCAATGAGCTATCATGAGCTCAATTTGGAGTTGAGGAAGACTTTCAAACGTTGACTGCAACAGCACTCTGCCTTGAGGCAGCCTCATTTTGCACATTTTGACCACTCTTTGGAGATTTGATATTTGATAGGGAAAATTAACTAAAAATTGAAATATTCTAGTTGGGTTGGAAACTAGACTTAATACTGTTTCCAACAAGCTATCCCACGCCCAATTTGGACACCAGGAAGGCCTCCAAAAGTCTCCTACAAAAAGGTGCTATGCATTGAGTCGGCGCTACGCATTAGGCAGTGATTTACAGTGTAATTTTATAACTGGCACTACGAATTGGGGCAGCACGGTGCATTGGGCTAAAAGGCCTGAAATCCATTCAAATCTTCCACCAAATCTCCCAAAATTGTAAATTCATCATTTCCCAAGTAAGTTCACACTCCAATATGCCCAATGCATGAGTTTGTCTTAGTCCTCTTAGTGATTTAATAGGGAAATGTTAAAACCCTAGCTCCTTGCACAATTTCATTGAAAATTTGCCTAGGGTTTGCAAAACTACCATTTTTTGTTGTCTTATTCCCCTCTACCACTTTCACATCCCCTTCACTAACTTTCACTAATTTCATTTCCCATTTCCCCTCTCATTTCCACTCATCCTACTCCCCTATCCCCAAAACCCTAAAACCCTAGCTTCTAGGGTGAAACCCTAGTTTTCTTCATTGCACTAATGGTTGTATACCCTATCCCCTTAATCCCACTCCCCTTATACAATTTCCCCTTAATCCCATTCTCCACATCTAATTTCCCAAATGCTACACTCCCCAAGCCTTATCCATATCCCTAAACCCTACTCACATCCCTAAAACTCTTATTCCCATTCCTAAACTCTATTCACACATACATTTTTACACTCTCTTCCATACACTCTTCCCATTTCATTTCTCCACCATAGTTTCACACTGTTATCCACAAAATCATCCATATACAACCACATTTTTCAAAACCAAAGGAAAACAATGGAAAGAGATAGTGATCATGGGTATGAGCAAGAGATTGAACATGAGAGGGAATCTTGGCTTGAGAGAACAAACTTGCACTTGGGAAAGGATGCTAGAGAAGGCCAAAAATGAGAAAACTATGTTGAGGCACATGGCCTACCATTACTCGGCGAGAAACAAACGTTGCAAGGCACGAATCAGGAACTTGAAGGCCAAGTTGAAGAAGGCATCGAGGAAGCGAAAGGAGCAAGATAGACTTCAGATCTTGGTTTAGGCTTCCTTGGCCCAACACAACACTTAATCGAGGACACTCAGCCCAAATTTCAAAATAATTGGGACACTTTTTGCAATTTTGGAATTTTTTGGCCAAAATATAGGTTTTTCTGCCCAATGCGCCACGCCACCTAGCGCTCGCTTTTGATGGGGGCCTCCTTTTGATGAAAACTTAGCATTTTTGGATTTGTCATGAAAAAATATGCATGATCACAAATGAACAAGAAATTTTGACAAGTTTTGAGCCCCCAAAAAGGTCAAAAAACACCCAAAAAATGACCTTTCTGCCCCTTTTTGGACACACAGGAAGCAATGTTGGGAAAACTCAGCTTTGGAGGCGCAAATGGAGGCCAAATTCAAAAATTCCACTTGTTCTGGAAAGTAGACAGGTATACCTTTCCAACAAGAACATGTGTAGCAAATTTAGACACTATAAAGGCCTCCAAAATCAGCTGTAAAAAGGCACTATACATAGGGAAATCAGCATGGCGCATTGGGGAAATTTTGCTCAGTTTGACCAAAAATAATTTGTTTTTCGCCTCGTTTCTTGACAATTTGACTTTTCTTCTTCTAAATGTCAAAATAATGATGTAATTTAATGTAATTTGATGGATATTGATGTAATTATGCTAAATTTTCACTCATAGAGGTATATTCATCCATGAAAAGGTAGTTTGCAACTGAATGAATTAGTTCCCTAGTTTTCAGAGGCAAGTCGTTCCACTTCCTACTTTTTAGTTCTCAGTTTAGAATTTGTTGGAATAGCTCCTAAACTTATGAGCTCGACCCCTAGAGGCTAGGATGAGTTTTTTTTTTCCTATATCTTGTGATTTTTCATTCATTAGAAAAGGTTGGACTTTTGAGAAAGCTTGGAGTTTCATTGTATACATTTTTCAGCAGTTTTGGCTAAGGAATAGACTAGGGTTTGCAGCACTCTATGGGATTCATGTGGCATTTTGCTTTGATATTGTATTTAATTCTGTAAATGTAAGTTTACATGTGCTTTATGTATGCCATTATCTGTTTTGCCTCATCTTAAGTAAAACAAACAAGGATAAAGTTAGAATCCATTGAAATTGTAGTGCCCTACCTAGGGTTTGCTTAGTTATTTATGTTTTCAGTTATTTGAAGAGGATCCCTGAGGTTTTCTTGCCCTTTTAAACTCCTCACCTGTATAAATCTCTCCATCTCACTCAATTTAAAGTACCAAATCATTTGCCTACCTTGCCCCATATAGATCTTTGCAAAACTAAGCCTCATTCCCCAGACCCAAATTTGTCTTTCCATTTGAGCCAACAAAACATCATAAAATTTAAATCATCTCAAGCCTAATTGATCATTTTTTGCTGATATTGACAAGGAGAGAGCCCTCTCCCAACCTGGTAGTGCTAGCTACCAGGTTAAGCATGGTATGATGTTATCCTAGATCCTACCTTTCTCAGCTTGAGGTAGATTTAGGCTGTAACATAATGGCAACCATACTAGGGAAGAAAATATTATTTGTTTGTTAGTGTTCTTGCTTTATAAAATATAGACAAAGTCTAAAGTTATGCCAGGAAGCCTTCTAACTACACATTGCTTTGCGAGTGCATAAGTAGATAAAAACTGCTTTAGTCAATCTGCAGTCTAGTCTTATAAGTTGAACATCTAACTTGCAAATTGCCCCAGTAACATGTATCAAGTCAGATCTGATTGTTGATGGTGGACAATGATCAGACACCAGAAAGACTAAAATCATTCACCTGGTGATTCCAAATCATTTTTGAGATCAGATCCAAAGACTCCACTGGATGATGAACCCGACGAGCAAAAACATGAAAGGACAATATGGAAAGATCAGGTATTCAAGTTGGAATTTCATCCAAGACATTTTGTTCTTTATTATAAATTATTTCTTCTCTTTTCCAGAGAATGTCAAGAAGGCTTTTCAAAGTATACTATGTTTGAGAAGAGATCCTCAGCCTGCATTTGGTTCCTTCCCTTTGAAGATTGTAAACACCAAAGATTTGCATGCCTTTGAGCTTGATCAAGACCCTTTTTCTGAATCTTGTGATGACCAACTTCAAACTGATGAGCCTAATGAGACCAAGACTAGTTATATACTTTCTGTACATACCCCTATACCTTGTAAAATTCCAGATCAATACAAGCCTCTGATTTTACCTCCTATATCCCATGCTTTCCCTAAAAATCATGATCTATATCTACCAAGATTTGATGGTGAACACGACAACATCACTGCTGAGAGACATGTATTGAATTTTGAGTCTTTTCTCAACCATTTTGAAGTTGATGAAGAAGATGTTAGTATTAGGTTTTTTTCTCTTTCTTTGCAAGATAAAGTCAAGAGTTGGTTCAAAACCCTGCCTGATGCGAGCATCTCAGATTTCCAGCAATTCTTCAAAGTTTTCCTCGACAGGTTGGTGGTAAGACAAAACCCTTTCTTGATTATAGAAGAGTATAACCAGCTGAAAAGACAGTCAAGAGAAACAATACAACAATTTTCTTCCAAATTTAACCAAGTTTATTATTCGATGCCGGTTAATATAAGGCCTCCTCCTAGATCTGCTCTCTTGCACTACCTAGAAGCCTTTGATTTGGAAATGGAGTTTCAGCTGAGGGAAAGGAACCTTGCAACACTTGAAGAGATGCAAAACAGTGCAATAGATGTAGAGGCTCATTTGTTGATCCAAAGGGCAAAGTTGAAGGAAGAAGAGATGAAAAACATAGGTCCGGAGGAATCGACCTCTCTAGAGGTAAAGCTTGACATTTTGGCAAGTGCAGTGGAAGAGATGATGTAAAGGATCACCACAAGGAATGGATATAGAGTTCAAGCCCATCGCTCGCTGATTGAAGAAGAACAAATGGCTGCTCCAAAACATTTTCTTTCTTATCCTAGTTGTCATAGACTTGATAATGATTGTTTTATAGATCATCTTGGAGAAGAGAGATCTATTGATATGACATGTATGCTTGATGATGTCTTTTATACTAATGATTTGCCTCAGTTTGATCTGTATGATGATGATTATGTTCTTCAAATAGAAGCTAAACTTGCAGACAAATCAGCAGCTAGTTTGTGGGAGGAATAAGTTCACTTTTAGCAGCTCGAATACAATGTTCAGTCATCACATATCAGCTATGGAAATGACGAGGAAAGTGCAACAAATTTTGAAGTAAGTGAAGGATCTTTGACTTTTTGTTTTGCTTCGTTTCAATTCATTAGAGACAACATTCATGCAATCAAAAATCAACTGTCGACAAGTCTTGATTTGGACCATCTTGAGGGCAATAAAAACCTTGTTCAAGACTTCTCATATCCAGATTTGTAGCCCCCAAATGCCATTTATTGTCAAGTTGCAGATGAAGACTTGGAAGTTGGCACATATGATCAAATGATGCAAGATGATTCCGTACCTTTCTGTTTTGAAGGAAAATTTACATATTACATTTTCAGTAAAGGATGAGCAGCTTGTAGGAAATCATGTAATCTCATTGGAAACAATAGAAAATGGGTTGCAACAATCTTTTCAAGTTTTTTGCAATCCAATAGCTGATGTGTTGGATAATGTTTGTAGTCAAATTCCTTCTCCTATCTGTGAGCTTGACAAAAGTATTGATACAAACTCGATCAGCAACCGGTTTCTTTGTCATTTTTAGCAGGAGTCTTGTCATAGAGCTCATATCAAAGTTTGCATTCATGGTATGAAGAGAAGAGAAGTAATCCATTGGATCAGCAAAGTCCCAGTGTGCATGAATTTTGAGATCCTTATGCAGTGTTTTTGGAGGCGGATAGAGAATCCATAGTATTCAACGTATCTATTCACAAGTTTTCATGGGAGTTTCCTTTCAGTAGTTCTCTCTTGTTGTTCATAAGCAAGCACTTGAGGAGAATACAAACAATAGTCAGAATACTTACTTGGTTGCATTGGTTGTTTCATTTCACTTGATTAGGTGATGAATGAAACTGTTAGAGTAGGTTTTGATGAATAAGCTCCACTTTGAGCATCATTTCCAGTTTGTCAGTTGTGTTGAAGTATTGAGTCAATTCTTAGTTGAGTGAGAGTCAGTTTGTGTCATCAAGTTGTCAGTTTTTAGTCATGCATTTCAGCTTGAGTTTTTGACTCCATTGCCCAATGGATAAGGCACTGATCTGCCGTTCTTGGCACCTCCAAGGAGCTACTATCACCATTGGAGCCAATTTCAGTGTGAGTCTTTGAAACCTTCCTCCAGTGATCAAACATGCTCTTACAAAGTGATTTTAAGGTGTCAAGGTCAAATTTTGTCATTTCAGTGAGTCTTCAAGTAAAATTTCGTCACTAGGTATTAGGTCTAGGGTTTGCTTTCACTCCTTTTGGCAGCTTGCCAAATTCCGGTTCATGTCACCATTCAACTGAGTGTACCATCATTCAGAGGGTTTTCATCATCATGTCAAGTTCCACTAGGTCATTTTACACCTTGTTCACGCTTCAGTTGTGCCTAGGTAAGGTTCATTTCCCTCTCCTAGGGTTTTGAAGGTAATTTCTCTTGGATGGTCAAATTATCAACAAAAATTGTATCATAATATTCATACACCTTCCCCTATCCTTAGTGTACCTTATTAAACACTTCCCATCACTGATATCCCTCAAATTCCTCATTTTCGCACAAACCCTAGTTTCTTGCTACAACTTGACAATTTTCTAGGCTAGGCCTGTGTTTTTCCCTTTTGGACCCCTTCCCCTCACTTAATATTTGAAATTCCACTTTCACCTACTTCCTAACATCCCTCCCTACTTCTCAAAATTTTCTCGAGAATTTAGAAGCTCCTTATCCCCTTCATTTCACTTCATTTCAACAAATCCCTTGTTCCACACATCGGGATAGGTTTTACTCCAATGATGTTTTTAAGCAAGAGAAGATGAATTCGGGAAAAATGAGAGATTTGTTTTGTCCAAAATAGGCCAAGGAAGAATGACCTCCTTCACTTTTTATATCGGTGTCATGGTTTTAGAGAAATGTCAAAAATAGAGTTTCCTCATGAGAATTGATGCATCTCTGAAGTGACCTTGGGAAAATCAAGGGTTCTCCTAGCTTGGTTGGCCAAATTACTTTTTTGATGAGTCAAACGATAATTAGACACAAATAAATTTCCAATGAGCTATCATGAGCTCAATTTGGAGTTGAGAAAGACTTTCAAAAGTTCACTGCAACAGCACTTTGCCTTGAGGCAGCCTCATTTTGCACATTTTGACCAATGTTGGGAGATTTGACTTTTGATAGGGCAAATGTACTCTAAATTGAAAAATTCTCATTTGGTTGGAAATTAGACTCAATAATCTTTCCAACGAGCTATCCTAAATCCAATTTGGACACTGCTAAAGCCTCCAGATGTCTCTTGCAAAAAGGGACTACGCATTGGGTAGTGATTTATAGTGTAATTTTATAACTGGCACTACACATTGGGGCAGCACGGTGCATTGGGCTACAAAGCCTGAAATCCATTCAAATATTCCACCAAAGCTCCAAAAATTGTAAATTCATCATTTCCCAAGTAATTTCACACTACAATATGTTCAATGCATGAGTTTGTCTCAGTCCTCTTGGTGATTTAATAGGGAAATATTAAAACCCTAGCTCCTTGCACAGTTTCATTAAAAATCTACCTAGGGTTTGCAAAATTGCCATTTTTGCTGTCTTATTCCCCTCTACCACTTTCACATCCCCTTCACTACATTTCAGTAATTTCATTTTCCATTTCCCCTCTCATTTCCACTCATCCTACTCCCCTATCCCCAAAACCCTAAAACCCTAGCTTCTAGGGTGAAACCCCAGTTTTCTTGATTGCATTAATGGTTGTATACCTTATCCCCTTAATCCCACTCCCCTCATAAATTTTTCCCTTGATCCCATTCTCCACATATAATTTCCCAAACGCTACACTCCCCAAACCCTACCCATATCCCTAAACCCTACTCACATCCCTAAAACTCTTACTCCCATCCTTAAACTCTATTTACACATACATTTTTACACTCTCTTCCATACACTCTACCCATTTCATCCCTCCACTAGATTTTCACATTGTTATCCACAAAACAATCCATATACAACCACATTTTTCAAAACCAAAGGAAATCAATGGAAAAAGATAGTGATCATGGGTATGAGCAAGAGATTGAACATGATCGAGAATCTTGGCTTGAGAGAACAAACTTGCACTTGGGAAAGGATGCTAGAGAAGGCCAACAATGAGAAAACTATGTTGAGGCACATGGCCTACCATTACTTGGCGAGATACAAAAGTTGCAAGGCATGAATCAGGAACTTGAAGGCCAAGTTGAAGAAGGCATTGAGGAAGCGAAAGGAGCAAGATAAACTTCAGATCTTGGCTGAGGCTTCCGTGGCCCAACACAACATTTAATGGAGGACACTCAGCCCAAATTTCAAAAATTTGAGACGCTTTTTGCAATTTTGGAATTTTTGGGCTAAAATAAAGGTTTTTCTGCCCAATGCGTCGCACCACCTGGTGCTCGCTTTTGATAGGGGTCTCCTTTTGATGAAAACTCAACAATTTTGGATTTGTCATGAAAAAATATTCATGCTCACAAATGGCCAAGAAATTTTGACAGTTTTTGAGCCCCCGAAAAAGGTAAAAAACACTCAAAAAATGACCTTTCTACCCCTTTTTGGACATATACGAAGCAGTGTTGGGCGGACTCAGTTTTGGAGGGGAAAATGGAGGCCAAATTCAAAAATTCCACTTGCTCTGGAAATTAGACAGGTAGACCTTTCGAACAAGCACACTTGGAGCAAATTTGGACACTGGAAAGGTCTCCAAAATCAGCTGCAAAAATTTGTTATGAATAGGGAAATCGACGTGACGCATTGGGGAAATTTTGCTCAGTTTGACCAAAAATACTCTGTTTTTCGCCTAGTTTCTTGATAGTTTGACTTTTCTTCTTCTAAATGTCAAACTCATGATGTAATTTAATGTAATTTGATGGATCTTTATGTAATTATGCTAAATTTTCACTCATAGAAGTAGATTCATCCATGAAAAGGTAGTTTGCATCTGAATGAATCAGTTCCCTAATTTTCAGAGGAAAGTTGTTCCACTACCTACTTTTTAGTTCTCAGTTTAGAATTTGTTGGAACAAATCCTAAACTTATGAGCTCAACCCATAAAGGCTAGGATGAGTTTTTGTTTGCCTATATCTTGTGATTTTTTAGTCATTAGAAAAGGTTGAACTTTTGAGAAAGCTTGGAGCTTCATTGAATACATGTTTCAGTAGTTTTGGCTAGGGAATAGACCAGGGTTTGCAACACTCTATGGGATTGATGTGGCATTTTTCTTTGAGATTGTGTTTCCTTCTGTAAATGTAAGTTTACATGTGTTTTAAGTATGCCATTATCTCTTTTGCTTCATCTTAACTAAAACAAACAAGGATAAAGGTAGAATCCATTGAAATTGTAGTGCTCTACCTAGGGTTTGCTTAGTTATTTATGTTTTCAGCTGTTTGAAGAGGATCCCTGAAGTTTTGTTTCCCTCTTCAAATCCTCACCTATCTAAATATCTCAATATCACTCAATTTGAAGTACCAAATCATTTGCCTATCTTGCCCCATAGAGATCTTTGCAAAACTGAGCCTCATTCCCCAGACCCAAATTCGCCTTTCTATTTGAGCCAATAAAACATCATCAAATTTAAATCAAACTCTTCTGCACACATACCTAGCCTAAAATCCGTCTTCACATCAAGTCATCTCAAGCCTCAGTGATCATTTTTTTCTAATATTGACAAGGAGAGAGCCCTCTCTCGGCCTGGTAGGGCTAGCTACCAGGTTAAGCGTGGTTTGATGTTATCCTAGATCCTACCTTTCTCAGCTTGAGGTAGATTTAGGCTCTAATAGACATATTTGGGCACTTCAACACCAAACTTATATGTCGATAAAGTAGGGCTCTTAAACCCCTAAAATAGTTGTTTTATACCCTAAAAGAATAAGGTCATCTGATAACATCATTCCCCAAAAGTTACGTCTGAGAAACCATCCAAAAATGGCCTAAACGGAACCATACTGACTACTCCACTGGCAAGGTGTGATGCATACTAAGTATTACACTAGCTAGGTGTGATGCATACTATTTGGGCCTTCTATAGGGTGTGATGGGTGAGGATGGACAAATGTCTGAGACAGTTTGCTAGGTGATTGTTCATGGAATCTTCTAGAAACTTCTCCTATGACACTTGCTTCTCTGAATTTTTCCAGGAATGAGTAAGAGATCTAAGAAATCTCCAAGTGGAACCAATTGTACCAAGTGGAATGAAACTAATCAGAAACCCCAGAGATGACTCACACTCCTGCACACATCTATAAATAGATCCCTCATCTAAGAGATCCAGAGGATAGAATATTGTGAATTGCAAGTGCTAATAGTTTGTAATTGAGGAAGGAGCATTGTATTGTTGGTGTGATCTTGCTATTTCATGAGGTGAAGAGGGATTGATGCTGGATCAGATAATTGGGTTGTAATTCTCCCTTCTATTTAATAAAGTTCTTCAAGTTTTCTTCCATATGATTGTGCAATTGTGAATGTTATCATTTGTGAATGCTGTTGTATGTTAATTATATATCTGATTTTGTAATGTTTATGTTATAATAGATCAAGATGCTTTGATGGTTCTTTGTTACTATGTTTCTATAGGTACTCTCCAAGCAGGTTAAGTACAAGGAGGAGTTGCAAGCTCTGTCAAGGGGGAGAGAGATCAAGCAAGGGATTAAGCAGAAGTTCCAGGTTGGTCCCCTCATCTTTCTCTTATCTATTGCACATAGAAGAAATTGTTGAATTGTTTTAAGTTGTTGTTTCTAGGGTAGTTGTCAAACCTAGTGGGCTAGTTGTTTGAAAAGACACTAACTTTCCTTGAAACACCAGTGTCCATGAACCATAGCATAAGAAAAAAATATAAGCACCAAATCCACCTAAATAGTTTAATTTTCTTCGTACATATGACAACAACATACATCGCAAACGTTCAAAGAATAGTTTGACAATATTCACGACATATGCATGAAATCATGTTGACTCAATGAGCTTTTGAATTAAGTGAAAGTTCCAAGATACATCAAGACAGTGAACACCAATAGCCCCAATAGCTGAGAATTAGAGAAGTCACTAACTCCTCCAACACAAATATATTCCTCTCCAATGCTTGGTAAGTGGAGCCAAGGTGAAAAGTTCCTTACATGAGCAATGAAGGTGTATATATAACAAATGGGGTGACCATTCACCTCCCTTGTGGCTCTTGGACTACCCTCATGATTGTTTGACTTCTCAATGACCTTTCAACTTCCTATGTAACTTTTCACATTACATGGATGACTCTTGGAATCCCACTTTAAATTACATTTCTCTAATATTGAATTTACATAATCGATAAATGATGTGGAAAATAATGAATCATGACTGGACATGACATGAAATTGATGACATGGACTGCACGATGATGTGATAGTGCCAAGTTTACCTTCTTTCTACTTTGTCTTCATGAGAGATATGCTTTGTTCTTCATATATACCCTCCAAAATGTTGTGAATCAGATATATTCCTCATGCAATCATGATATTTGGTCTTCTGTTGTAATCTAGTGTTCCTTCATCTTCTTGCTTGATGATCATCTTATCTCCTCATCTCCTTATTTTTTCTCTAGCATAGTCTTGTTTTCCATATCCTTCATCATCATACTGTCATGAAATAATAGAAAACCTACAAACAAAATATACCCATGACAAGATGACATTAGTCTGGTAAACCCCTAGCGTAAGATGATTCATGAAATCACTTGCTAGACCAGATGATTGGTTGATTGAATAAATCATGGATTGCACAATTCTAGAGGCCAAGGTATGGGACTAAGGCTTGAGACTACATAATGTGAAATTTAGGATGGCCAAAGTTGAGGGGCTCAAGGACTTGGGATGGAGGCTTGAGCCTTGAGATTGCACAATATTTAGTTAAGTTCTAGAGGCCTGGGTAGAGGGACAATGTACTTGAGAAACTCAAAGGATTGCCTAGAGGCTTGAGGTTTTAGACCGCATAGTGCACAGTTATGAAGGCTTGGGATAAGTGACTATGTAGTTGAGGAACTCAAGTGATCAAGATTAAGGTTTCCAATGCATAGTTCTAGGGGATTGCACAGTTGAGGGGTTCAAGACCTCAAGATTGAGGCTTTAAGATTGAATTTTCCTAATGCAGAGTTGTGATGGGAGAGAGGCCAAATGATTATGCAATTGTGTAGTTCAAGAGCTCAAGGTTGAGGCTTTATGCTTGAGACTGCACAATGCACAAAGAAGGCTAGATGGAGGTAATAATTGCATAGTTCTTGAGCTCAAGTTCTAGGATTAAGCATTGAGACTAGGTAGTGCATAGTTCTAAGAGACAAAGTTAGGGCTTGAGGGTTGAGACTACGCAGTGTGCAATTTAGGAAGGTTGAGTGAAGCAAATTTTCTTGGGAACACATATTTCCAAATAAGGCTAAGTGTGGGATCAATGAAGCTCAAGTGAGCAAAGGAAAAACTAGATCATGATCACACACTCAAAACACTCAATGAAACAACATTTATCACTCAAAAACAAGAACAACATGATGCCCTCAATGTGATAGCAATGCAACATACCTCTCCAAGTGCGACACAAAAGATACACTTTGTGAGGAAAGTGATGACACTTTTATGACAATGCATGAAACTTTGGGAATGAGTGTAAAACATGTCTACATGGCTAGTATGACTCATCAACATCCAAGTTATCCATTGAAACAAGCCAAAAATCCACTTTACATGATAGATGACACTTCCCATTCCAAAAGATGACATTTTCTATATAAAAATAAAAATGTGAACGGCACTTGTGATATGAAAACAATAGTGAAAGTGAAAAAAAATGAAAATGACACTAATTTAAGTGAAAGTAAGTGAAAGCAACAGTCGAAAGCATGAAAACAACACTCACGAAAGAGAAGGTGCGCAAAGCGGCAGTTAGAAAAGCTCACCGAAATAGAAGTACAAGCATAGCCAAAAGTGAGAGACTATCAATGGCGGTGTTCACTAACCGTTGACATGGGTTGAACATTGTAAAATCACTGTCTTGATGGACTATGCTAGGTCATTTTAAGCTTCCATGAAGAAATGCACTCATGAATTCATTATGGATTAAGAATGTATGAGCAGGTGACTTCAACTTACAACCCAATAAGGGTGCTTATAGACTTAACAAAATATCAACTAACTAAGAAGTGTCTACAAAAAGACTGATTGAAAGATCTATATTAGGCTCCAAAAATCAAGTATTGTAAAAATTTCGGAGGGTGTTTTTCCAGCAAAAACACTTGGTGGCACACTGGTAGAACTCCAACTTCTCTGCCATGGTAAATTTTTTGTGTAGGGTCTAGCACTTTAGGGAGTATTGATGATCATTTAGATTACTTCTGCTTGTGTATGTTTTCCGTGTATTACATATCCGGCTCATCTCTGTTGAATATGTGTTAAAATCAATATTTCACAATGTTTCAAATCAGGAGAATGGTAATGTTGCTCGCTGTTATGAAACCAACTCACAAAAAGATAGAAAAGATAGATCAATGACTTAAAAGTCAGCCTCTTTGAGGTTGCAACCTCCTTTACATTACAAAAATGAACAATTCTTGGATGTTACAAATGACAATTCCTCTTTTCTATATATAGGAGTCTAAGCGGTCCCAATATAACCAAAGCCTACATAACAATAAAATTATATGGGCACACCAATGACAATAGTGGGCTTCTATGGGGCACAATAATAACAACATGGGGACTACATGGGAACAACAATACCATAAGGGGGTTGCACTAATAATAATAAGGGGCTACACTAGTAGTATAGGGACCTAACATGCCCCTGTCTTTCAAAAATTGTTGTTCTCAATGCTTTAGTAGTTCTAGATGCTTCTGTATAAAATTCTCATCCTCCCATGTGGAGTCTTCAGTGGGTAAGTTCTTACATTTGATGAGATACTCTGAAATTGGTCGATTTCGTAGGTGTTGGGTTCTTATTTCCATGACTGCTTTAGGTTCCAATATGATTTTTCCTTCCTTTTCAAAATTTGATAATACTTTTTGAACTGGGAGCTTTTCACCTATAACCTTGTTTAAGCATGAAACATGGAAAACTGGGGGCACTTGGGAAGATGCAGGAAGCTCCAATTTGTATGCCATAGTACCAATACTTTGCAGCACTTTGTAAGGGCCATAGTAATTTGGTGATAATTTATTATCCTTCTTAGCTTGCTTGAGGGACATTTGTTTGTATGGTTGTAGTTGTAAAAGTTCCCAGTAGCCTATATCAAAACTCCTTTCTCTGCGATGTTGATCTGCCTGTTGTTTCATTCAATTCTGCGTGAAATTGAGGTTATGATTTATCTTCTTGATATATCCTTCTATCTTGAGAGTTTGAGGAGTGGTAATTCCTACTAATGCATTACAAGATATGGTCAGATTCATTTCTTCTTTCTCTGGGGTTGGTTCCTAGTGTATATCCTCTTCTTTTGATGTTCCTTGATCCTTTTCTTCCTCCTCTTCAGAATCATTGTAAAATAATTTCTTGTCAGCACACTTATGATATTTAGTGTATTTGCTCTCAAAACTATAAAAAAGGTCATTTTCTTTTTTTTCTTCCAATTTCTGTAGTGTCAACCTTGTAGGTTGTGGAAGGCTAGGATCAACAACACTTCCATCTTTATATTTGTGAGTGGTAGGATTTCTTGTTGCCATAATTTTGCTATCAAATTTTCTTTCAACTCGAATGCCTTCTCCAATGAATTAGGTTCCCAAAGGCGAACCTCATGTTGAATGTTATCCTTTAAAGTCCCTATGAAGACATCAATCCTCTACTTCTCTGAAATATCATTTACCCTTATATTCAATTTTTGGAAGTCGTCAATGTGCTCTGCTGAACTCTTTTGTTTGAGATTTATCAATTGGCTAAAGAAGGTGTTTCTCTTTGTATCCTCATAATGTGCTATCATTTCCTTCATCAAAATTGACCAGGTGACAAGTGGTTTACAAGAAGAAAGGCCTTTATACCATAAAAATTGTTCCATTTCTAAATATAAAGATGCAATACATACCTTTTGTAACAGTTGCACATCATGTAGATCAAAATATTTCTCCATTTGTAGTATACATGTTATAGGATCCTTTCCATCAAACTTCCTCATATCGATCTTTGGAATATGGTGGGTCTTCAATGCAATGTTAGATTCTATGAAATCATGATTAACATTTATTTTTTTCCCATCATGAGTTTCCTCTACTACCTTTACGTCATTGGGAGACCTTTCTTGTAGCATCTTTGTCCCAACTTCCTTCAAATGTTCCATGTCTTTCTTCAAATATTCGATTCCTTTCTTCAAATATGCTTCCATACCATCAATATTAGCTTCCATGGAACATATGAAACTATTTATGTTAGTTTCAATTGCATTCTTAAAATCATCCATCTAATTTTTCTTACTAGGTGTTTCTATTTTTTTTATTCGAGTCATTATTTTCCTTGCTTTTAGTAGCTAAATATTTAAACGACTTTATCTCTGTAATTTCAGATCTTCATGTTCTAAAATTTCTTCCTATGGTATCCCTCTAAGTCCTATTTCCAATCCCACATGTTTGATCAATATTGGTATCCTTAATAAAGCATTATACCAAATATTCCATGATGACCTGATTATGACTAGTTCAGTAAAGTGAACTTGTACGACCAGCCACATCCCACTATTTTGACCTTCGAACCTAAAATTGACACAGAAAAATACCGGTAGTCCTATTTCTGTAACATCTTACAAAATTTCAATGTGATGCTCAGAGAGAAAGTTATGATGATTTTTCAAAGGTCACCTATTTTGGATGTAATTCGGGAGCCTGCAAAAACCCTAACTTCCTTAGATAATATCTCTGAAAATATACTGAAACAAGATCTAACATTTAGGCCCAAGATTCAACACAATTTCAGCTCAACTGCATTTTAACTTTAGATTCTGAAACTTCATAGAAAAATAATTATAACAAAAATTACACGATGACCTGTTTGAAATGGAATTTTGGAGCTTGCAAAAACCCTAACTTTCTCAGATCATATTTCCACAAATATAGTGAGACAGGATCTGAAATTGGTAAACAAGGTGCAGAAATATTTCCCCTCAAATGGGTTTTTGTTTTAGCTTTTGAAACTTCATATAGAAAAAGTTATAATGAAAATTACACGATGACTTGTTTGGAGTAGTGAAGCCCTAGAATCCAAAGCTCTGAAAGCAATTGTTATGAAACTATCTCACAAAAAAATAGAAAATATAGATCAATGACTTCAAAGTCAGCTTCTTTGAGGGGGAAACCTCCTTTACATTACAGAAATGAACAATTCTTGGATGTTACAGATGAAAATATCTCCTTTCTATATATAGGAGTTTAAGTGGTCCCAATATAATCAGAGCCTACATAACAATAATATTGTAGGGGCACAACAATAACAATAGTGGGCTTCTCTAGGGCACAATAATAACAATACGGGGACTACATGGGCATAACATTACCATAAGGGGGTTGCACTAATAACAATAAGGGGCTACATTAGTAGTATAGGGACCTAACACTCGCAAGCTTAAGATATTCAAAGTATAGCTTTTCATCTCTTGTGTTGCTTCACTTCTGGCAAGCCTAAACAGTACCCAGGCGAAGTCAGTTTAGGAACACAAACATTACTCTACTACCAATGATCCAAGACGTTAAACTTGTTAGGGTCCTATGATAATAGGGTTCCTAATTTTGAATTGGCTATGATTAATTCTTGTAATATTGTACATACCTTTGCTTTTCTGCAAATGTTTTCCATATTAAAAAATTAAAAAAATGTAAAGAGGGTATGTTCTAAAAGAAATATCAAAGGACTAAAAAAATAAGAAAATATAAAAAAATGAAAAAATATGAACCCCAAAAAAAAACAGATCATGAAAGTCTGCAAGTCCAAGTGCCATTACTCTTTACTTTACTATCTAAAATAATGGTTGGGTGCAGCTTTTCATACATGCCACAACCCATGATAGCCAAAATGTTTAATCCTGGCAGATCAGTAGATAGGTAGAGAAATAAAATGTGCTCATAAGCTTAATATGAGCCATTGGAAGATATAAGGTTAGAAGTAGATAGTTTACTATTCAAAAGAAAAAGGAAAGGAAAGGGTCTACTAGCTTAAATACACCCAACAAAGTGAAGAAAAAATGCTAGGGTAACTAAAAGGGTAAGTAGAAGAAAAGTTGCAGAAAGTACAAAGTTGATTGAAGCATAAGAACATATACCATGTTTAATCATTTGTTTCAGTGTGTAGGAGCAGTTATAAAAGTAAAAGGATGCTTATAAGCTGATTTCGTTAACTTCCCCTGCATTTTATTTCACCCCCCACTAAATACTTAATAATTTCCCCTTTATCCCTTAATTTCTTATGAAGACATATTTTCCCTTCATTTTCACCCTTGCCCCTTGGTTTCACACATTCCCTAGCAAATTACCCTCCAAATTCATTCCCCTACCCAAAAACCCTTTTTCGCTAATGTTGGACTATTAATATGTCATTATTATTATCACTTTTGAACGCCTATTCCACCCATTTGTACTCTTCTTTATCATGTCATTTATCATGGTTTATCATATAATTCCATCTTATAATGATTTATGCTCTTGTGGAAAAATATTATTTACTCTCCTTTATTTTTAATAAATTGATGATTATGCATGATGGTTTATTAATAAATTGGTTGTAACATTACTCACCATTTTTAGCCTCCAAGATATTTTCTAGATTGAAGATTTGATCATTAAATGTGCCAACTCAGAAATTCACTGGAATAAGAAGTGACGATTTTGTATTGAACGTTTTGGGCAAATGGAGAAGAATATGGAAAATCTGAAACATGGGTTTTGTCCAGAACGGACCAAATTAGTTTTGTAATGTTCAGTTTTCCTAATTTCAGTCCGTATTGAGACAAATAGAACGTTCTATGAAGACATTTTTTTTTTTAAATTCGTTGTGTGGCCGTTTTCCAAATTATCCTAGTTGCAATGACAAAATTCGACCTGTTCTTGTTGAATGATTGATGGAGAGATATTCTAGATATGATATTGCTTATCAATTTGTTGAGAAAAATCCAATTTTGTAATGAGAATCATTTTGTAATCATCACGGTTGTAACTTCTCTTTTCTCTCTGTGTATTTAAATCAGAACAGAGATCAGAGAAGGGGATTCATGATTCATGATTCATGATGGATGATTAGAAAGAGAATTATATAGATTGTTATATTAGAGGTAGATATGGTAGAATAGGAGGAATGGGAAAATTACTAGTGATAAATTGTAACTGTTATTGTTGACTCTCATTGCTGACGCTGAGAACGAAACTACTGTAATTTTTATGCAATGATTAATATATAAAAATAGTTGCAGTCCCTTGCATCTCCTGGAGTAATCACAGCAGTGCATCCCTAGAGGCTAAGGGCCCAGCCCTGGTGATCCACTTACTTCTTGTATATTTATTTTACAGTTCCGTGTGATGGTTTGATTTCCTTTTCATTTCCATAATTTTCTTTATTCAGTAATCTTTTGTTTCTGAACATTTTGCTGAATCACCTTGTTACATCAAAATCGTGATTGGATTGTGTTGATAGCAAGATTATTATTTATAATGTCATGCTATCAATTATGATATGATACTTCGTTGTCCATTTCAGATTCAGTTGTTCATTTATAACTACGGTCGTTGTTCATGTGTAACTACGATCGTTGTTCATTCTACTAGATTAAGATTGTTGATTCAATTACATTTGTAGTTGTTGTATATTTATATTTAATTAGCCCTATTTATTCATATTTAAGATTATTGTTTAATTCTAATAATTTAGCATTACTGTTCCTTTCCATTAATAATTTGTTCTGTTAGATGAAGCTTTGTTGTTCAGTTTTTCAATAGACTTAGTCATTGTTCTACAAGGATTTGTTTTTTCCTTTTAAGTATTATTGCAGTGAGCGTATTTATTCCATTTCTGTTAGCAGCATTATTGATTTATCATTTCCAGTTAATTGCTTTAGTGTGGATTGAAAGATCAACAACTATAAAGAACATTGACTATAGTTGTCTAAGTTTTCAGATTGTTGATTTTGTCTATGATTGATTTTCATTTGCATCAGTTTACAAGGGAGAGAGATATCATTAATGAGTCCTCGAATGATGGTTGTTTGAGTGAATGATTTAGTTCAAAACATTTCAGTTTCTTGTTGTTCTGATTAGATTTTGTTTCCAACATTCATTTACTTTTGCATTTTAAGCACTATACTACAAAACATTACTCTTGAGTAAATAGCCACCTCAAACTGAGTACACTCTTGAAATAAAAAATCGCCCTTGGGTTGACAATTAATGTGAAGATAATTAAGAGTTAAAAAGACACCTTTTATCGCTCAACATTTTGGCACCGTTGCTGGGGAGAGTGTAGCCATTTTTAAAGAGTAGTGTGCATTTGATGAGGAAATGTTAGGAAAGAATTGGGTATTAAAAATGGAAGGTAAGAACATGCGTATAAGAGCATGTAAAATCCCTGCTCCCTCGCCGACTTTCTAGCAGAATTGTTAAAGAACTTAGGGTAGAAATAATTTTTTGAATTTATGTGTGAATGACCAAAAAAAAAATAGAAATTTTGAAAAACAAATCTCATGATTTCACTTAATTGGTGATGTAAGCACCACTCATTTCACTAACTAATTGACAGGAACATTTGAAGAAGGAGCCTAGAAGAAACACATGAAAAACATCTTCTATTATGGTAACAAATGGCTCACATTTCTACTTTTGAATTCCCTATCAAAGATCTAGGAGGAGTGAGACAAATGCACATAATTCCTCCATCTTCTCTACCAAATTTTCATGGCTTGACAAATGAAGATCTAGATATATTCTTATTTGAGTTCAAAATACTTTGTAGAGGATATGATTATTGTACTAATGATCAAAGAATGAAAGTGTTTCCTCTTACTCTAAAAGGAGTAGCTCTTCGATGGTTCATGAGCCTAGGTGGGAACTGCATCCAAACATGGGAGGACATGAAAAACATATTCTTGAAGAAGTACCAGGGCTACTGCAAGGACAATGAAGATATTTTCACTATGATACAAGGGGAAGATGAAAGCTTGGAGGAATATGTAGATTGATTTCAATTCAGCTTTCAAAAATCAAAACATAAGCATTTGTAAAAAGGAGATCTTAAAAACAGTCATACTCAAAGGAATCAAAGATGAATTTTTAGAACTTTTAAATCTGATAGGAAAAGGTGATGTTTTTCAGTTGCCATATGATGATGTTTGTGAATTGTGCATAAATTATTCAAGAGGAATCTCCAAGGCTGGTAAGAATTCTAGCGATGTTTGTTCTTTCTTTTCCAAATCTGCTACAAGAACAGGAGATATAAGAGTTGAAATCAATGATTTATTTGAACATTTTAAAATTTATCTTATTAGCTCTCTAAATTCACAATTGGATGTTTTGCAGGTTCAGAAATATCAGGAATTTGATGAAGTGTTTTTCTCTCATTACTGGAAGGAGCATACCATAGATAGTTGTTCTTCTTTATCTATGATGGAAGTATTATATCAAAGAAATGAGGAAGCTACAACAAGGTCAAAAACATGGAAATCATGGCATACAGGTATGGTTCAAAACCCTTCTTCTCCATTCTCTTATTTGCATAATCCATTATGGAATACTAATGTGCTAGTGCAGCCATGTCAATCTCAATATAACCACCACCAATCTTGTCTACAAATTTGACATGGTTTATCTTACGATTGCATCACTACTCTCCCTCATCTTGTAGCACAAACACATTCTCCATATTATTTCATAACTCTTCCACAACATCCTGTTTGCATATCAAAATCATCCACTCAACCAAATCATCTACATCATCAAAATGCTCCATTCCGTACACAATTTCCTGCTCAACTCATTCCACACCCTCACCATAATAAACCAGTACAACATGCTTATAGTGTTGAACTGTAAAATTTACCTAACATTCCCACCCATTCTATCTCACATGTGCCATTAGAGAAAACTTACAATGAGATTTAGAATGTTTCAAATTCAAAAATTGTAGAACTTATGGAAGAAAATGAGGTTTCTTCTAGTTTGCATCAACAAACCATTTGAAAAGCTCAAGGACTTCATACTATTATGGATATGGGAAATCAAGAAAGTAAAGGATATATTGAAGATTCGTTTCACTCCATCAATTTTTTGCAGCATCACTCCATACTTCAACAATTTTTTACACCATTTTTTCAAGGGAAGTTAGCTTCTCATACCCTTATATTCATTAATATGCATTTTTCAAATTTGGGTATGTGCATACATGAAGCCCTATTTCGAAAATGGTTCCATTGAAAGTACTCTTATACGTAATCATATTCATTTTTCAAATAAAATTAGGTTAGTGTAGAAAATAAAATAAATAAGAGAATGAACAATTACATTTTGTTTTTATGTAAAAATAGTTGTTTTTGTTGCAACACGCTGTGGGAATCAATATCGGTGATAATTTTTTCAATTTATTTGTGTATGTAGATGAATAATAATGGAAATAATAGTTATACAAACACTCATATTCACTTTTATCACCAATCTGGAAAAAATGTTTGAATATCATATTTTTTTAGCTTGCAGGCTTGATGAAATTTCTGAAAACATAGTCGGGAAAGTCATGTTTTGAGGGAACAAAAGAGAATATTTCCAAAAATATTTCTATTCTAAGTAGCCCTTGATTTCTACGTTCCAACCCAATTTGAATCATTCCATTTGGATTTGAAACAAAAAAGTTAGAACCAAAACATTGACAGGGTATTTAGCGGGCAGCTCAGACATAGAGTCAACATGCTTCAAACTTGGGAAAAAAATATTGAGTGAATAATTTGCATCCCTTTCTCACTCATGTGCCTAAGCATATTATGACACAATGCCATATCTAATCCTATACATTTTAAATCATTAACAAAATTACAAATACCATTGCATAAATAAAACGTAGCAATTTTTTTTCTTTTTTCTATTACTAGGGCTCCTTTAGTGACCTTCTAGGTTTTTACTATGAATGTAGTTACACAACCTTTGTAACACCCTTCTCCAACATCTACCCAAGAAACCGACCAACCAGGGTAAGCATGCAATGAGAGATACTATGATATTATTCAACCTCCTAGGTAACCTTAAGGAAATGGAATCAACGGAAACACTACACAAACCCCCCTCAAGTTCTTCAGGAACCCCAAGAGTTAATCCACCACTCTAGGTGCCCAACCCTTGAGTTAACCTAAAAATTATATGAATTAAACCCAATTTGCTCCTATGACAAGGCATGCATGCAACCCTAACCCTATCGTCACTCTCACATGCTTGCTTGCCAATGACCAAAGACCCAATTTGTCATTGCTATGCTAGTGACTCTAGGATTTGAGCCATCTTTTCAAGCCCAAATCCCAATTCACTGCCCATTATTGAACCAAATCTTAAAATCAACTAAATAACATGGAAATTAAAGTACTAAAGTGTTGTAGTGGCTACAACCACCCTCCAAAATTTTTCCTTAGCCTATTTTGGATCCTCCCTACCAACCTTACATGACACTTTGTCTTGGTCTTTAAACATGAGTAGTTTACATTTTCACCTATCCATGCCTCCTTTGGAATACCAACATCCAAAGAACTTAAAGGCCCTGTGTTTATTAGATAAATATAGATATTTGTAACACCTACCCGAAATTGTAACGGAAATCCTGCATGTAATTTCATGCACCTTGAATGCACTATGATTGTCTTGTTCATCCTTTTTGACACACCATTTTCCTGTGGCGTTCCTAGAACTGTCTTCTCTATGTGAATTCCATGTAATGAATAGTATTTATCAAAATATTTGTTGCACTATTCACCTTAAGTTTAAGATCTGAGACACTTCAACTTCATTCCTATCTCAAAATACATAAAATTTATTTTGAATACAAAAGTCCATGTGTTTTTTATTGCATCATCAATAAAAGTAACATAATAGAAAGATCCTCCAAGAGATGATACCTAAGCTAGTCCCCATACATATATATGCACAAGCTCTAATTTTTCTCTCTTCTTTTCCTTCCCAACTCTGATAAATCTAACTCTCTTATGTTTTATGTAAACACAATTTTCACAGAAATCCAAATCAACATGCTTCAAACTTGGAAAAACAAATATTGAGTGAATAATTTGCATCCCTTTCTCACTCATGTTCCTGAGCCTATTATGACACAATGCCATATATGATCCTGTACATTTTAAATAATTAACAAAATTACAAATACCATTGCATAAATAAAACGTAGCAATTTTTTTTCCTTTTTCTATTACTAGGACTCCTTTAGTGACCTTCTAGGTGTTGTCTGTGAATGTAGTTACACAACCTTTGTAACGCCCTCCTCCAACATCTACCCAAGCAACCGACCAACTAGGGTAAGCATGTGATGAGAGATACTATGATATTATTCAACCTCCTAGGTAACCTTAAGGAATTGGAATCGATGGAAACACTACACAGACCTCCCTCGGGTTCTTCAGGAACCCTAGGAGCTAATCCACCACTCTAGGTGCCCAACCCTTGATTTAACCTAACATTTAGATGAATTAAACCCAATTCGCTCCCATGACAAGGCATGCATGCAACCCTAACCCTATAGTCACTCTCACACGCTTGCCTGCCAGTGACCAAAGACCCAATTTGTCATTGCTATGCCAGTGACTCTGGGATTTGAGCCACGTTTTCAGGCCCAGATCCCAAGTCACTGCCCATTATTGAACCAAATCTTAAAATCAATTAAATAACATGTAAATTAAAGTACTAAAGTGTTGTAGCGGCTACAACCACCCTCCAAAATTTTTCCTTAGCCTATTTTGGAGCCTCCCTACCAACCTTACATGACACTTTGTCTTGGTCTAAATATGAGTAGTTTACATTTCACCTGTCCATTCCTTCTTTGGAATACCAACATCCAAGGAACTTGAAGGCCCTTTGTTTATTCGATAAATATAAATATTTGTAACACCTACCCAAAATTCTAAGGGAAATTTTGCATGCAATTTCATGCACCTTGCATGCACTATGATTGTCTTTTTCATCCTTTCTAAGACACCATTTTCCTGTGACATTCCTGGAACTGACTTCTCTATGTGAATTCTGTGTAATGAATGGTATTTATCAAAATCTTTGTTGCACTATTCTCCTTAGTTTTATGATCTAAGACACTTCAATTTCATTCCTGTCTCAAAATACATAAAATTTATCTTGAATACAAAAATCCATGTGTTTCTGGTTGCATCATCAATAAAAGTAACATAATAGAAAGATCCTCCAAGAGATTATACCTGAGCTATTCCCCATACATCTATATGCACAAGCTCTAATTTTTCTCTCTTCTTTTCCTTCCCAACTCTGATAAATCTAACTCGCTTATGTTTTCTATAAGCAGAATTTTCATAGAAATCCAAATCAACATGCTTCAAACTTGGAAAAAAAAAATATTCAGTGAATAATTTGCATCCCTTTCTCACTCGTGCCTAAGCCTATTATGACACAATGCCATATCTGATCCTATACATTTTAAATCATTAACAAAATTACAAATACCATTGCATAAATAAAACATAGCATTTTTTTTCCTTTTTCTATTACTAGGGCTCTTTGGTGACCTTCTAGGTTTTGTTTGTGAATGTAGTTACACAACCTTTGTAACACCCTCCTCCAACATCTACCCAAGCAACCGACTAGCCAGGGCAAGCATACAATGAGAGATACTATGATATTATTCAACCTCGTAGGTAACCTTAAGGAAATGGAATCAATGGAAACACTACATAGACCTCCCTCAGGTTCCTCAGGACCCCCAAGAGCTAATCCACCACTCCAGGTGCCCAACCCTTGAGTTAACCTAACATTTAGATGAATTAAACCCAATTATCTCCCATGACAAGGCATGCTTGCAACCCTAACCCTATACTCACTCTCACAAGCTTGCTTGCTAGTGAGGAAAGACCCAATTTTAAATTGCTATGCCAATGACTCCAAGATTTAAGTCATGTTTTCAGGCCCAGATCCCAAGTCACTACCCATAATTGAACCAACTCTTAAAATCAATTAAATAACATGGAAATTAAAGTACTAAAGTGTTGTAGTGGCTACAACCACCCTCCAAAATGTTTCCTTAGCCTATTTTGGAGCCTCCCTACCAAGCTTACATGACACTTTGTCTTGCTTCGTCAAGTACTCAAGCTTCAAGTTTTTTCCTGGCACAAAGGCAGCCTATTGATCACAGTTGATCCATTCCCCTCACAAGCTACTCACTGGACTTGGTCCAACTATAGGTTGAGCAGCTTCCCCTTGAAAATTAAGCATTTCTGGATGGAAACCAACCTTCCCTCTAGGAATTGCGTAATCTTCTTTAATAGCGTGTTGGGCTCCAGGATTGCGCAATCTTGCCAGCCAACCCTCCGAGCAGGATTTGCACAAATTTTCCAAGTAGTAGGCTCTTCAGCCCAAGATTTGCACAAATCTGGGTAGCAACCATATGCTCTACCCAGAAATTGTGCAAATCGCCTAGGTAGCTAGCCCAGCGCCCAGCGAGAAATGCGCATTTTTCTTGTGCAGTCGAGTAGTCTCTTGCATATGCAGCGGAGTTGACTGGTTCCCTCTGGGACTGAGAAAAATAGACTTGCATGCATGGGATGCTTCATCCAAGGTAGCATGCAAAGGAATCCCTTGTTTCAAGGATCTAGGTTTAGTATTTGGAGGTTACATGCAAGGTGCAATTTCGAAACCTCCAATCAAGTGTCGCTTCCCCTAGATTCATGGCATGCATGTCACAACCTTGATTTTATCAAAACTCATCAACCAAACATTGCAGAGCTCATTCCTCACATCAACCTTGTAGCTATGACATCCCACATCAGATCCAGGAGCAGTCGGTGCATTCAACTCAATTGTTTTGGGGTAAGCCCACTTCCCATGCCCTGTGCTACACTTTTGTAGCTTTTTTTGTTTTTGCTTGTAGGAGTGTTTTTTGCTTGATTTCTTTGAATGCTTGTTGTAATTTATATATATAATAGCTTTTCTAGCTTTGTTTTAGTTTTTGTTTTTATCTCACTATTTTCATATGCATGATACTATTTTGCACAGACATTAACCCAACCGGCGAACTGCCTCACCCACATGCATGTTGATTTGTTTGTTGGATCTTTCATTCATGTTTTGCATGCATTGTCAATAATTTTTGCTATCAATTACACCATGCATTCACTGACTTAATTGCTTTCAGTTTCTTGTCGACAAGTTGGGCCAACCTTGGCCTGGACTCTGCCTTCACCAAAGTTGTATTGTGCAATTTGGGAAAGGAAGGCTCACCTTCCTCTCCATATTTGTGTATTCTTGCCCAACACTAGCCTCCAAGATTGTTTTGAGAATTTATGGAGGACAGTGGTTGCTTGGCCCAAGAAATTGTGTAGATATGTCCCTAGGCTAGCAGTACATCCTAGCTGGAATTTCACATTGTGCAATCCCAGCAGTCAGTAGTCAGAGTGGACTATGCATTGCGCATTTCCAGCAGTCAGTCAGTCTCCCAATAGCCTATACTATGCCTTGAGTAGTCTTGGCAGTCGGTCTCCCGACTTCCCAGTTGAAATTGTGCAACCATCATGATCATTCACCCAGGTATGTTGCGAGTCAGTTCTCATGATCATTTTGGTTTTCAACTAACAGATTGCTTGCTATGAGTGTTTCCATGTCTGTAGGTATCACTGGTGTTCATTTGCCTCTCAGCAGTACAAGTACAATGGTTTCAAGGAGAGAAAAGACGAGGATACTGTTTAGAGCATGCTTAGGGATATAGTCGATCAAGTGGCTATGTGTGTGCCTACTCACGAAGACATCAAGATTTGCATAGACAAGCACATTAAGTGGCAACATCATAGCAAGAAAAATCATGAATAACAACTGAAGACAGCATACCAAAATGCAATGAATGAGAGAGGAAGGTTGTTGAAAACATAGAGCTGGAACAAGGTTGCAAGCTCAATGAGGTCCATTGATGATGAAAGAAACTTTGGATACTCCAGGTATGGAGTTACGCCGTGACATGAAGATCGCTCGAAGGCAGAAGATGTAGCAAAGAGGGAGTTACATGTGTTGAAGCAACAACTTAGGAAGAACATGAAGTTGCACAGACAGACAAATGAGTTGTAACAGGATCAAGAACAGTAGTAGGCCCAACGTGTGCTCATAGATGAAACTGTGCTCGAAAAAGTTAAAGATCCATCCTAGTAGTTAACATAGAGCAGACATGGTAAGTAGTGTGTTTGATTTCATGCAATGGATTCAACAACATACATGTCATTGTGTGCATGCATACAATCCAACCTATTCAACACACTCACCAAGGAAAATACAAGAAGAAAGTCCAATTGGAGCTGAACGAGTACTTCAGCAAGTTGATGAGCATGACCACCAGCACACACTTGAAGATCAGCATGGACACTATGGTATGCTACTGGTTCAACCACACCAAGGAAAGACCATGTGCATGTTAGTAGGCGAGTTTGATGAAAGGGTTGAACCAATGCACCGTTGCAACCGAAGAAAGAGTTCGCTTTAGCAAGATGTCACCATGAGGTGCATGCACACCATCACAGATGACCAAGCTTAGCATCTTCTCACTAGATTCACAATCACAAGCATGTTAAAGGGTTGGTCCCACCAAAGCATCCGAGTGCTAGTGATGTCTTGCCTGGCTTTCTCAAGCCATGTTGTCTCACATGAGTACATGCACATTGTAATGTTGAGTCATGTCAAGTGTCAACAGTTGGATGTAACAGTCATAGAGTAGGTGAAGAGTCATGAGGGTAGTTGAACTGACACAAAATGAAATGTCTAGGGTCACCCCACCTTTTTCTATAAACAGTCCCTCATAACTCATTGTATAGGCTTTTGGTTAGCTAAGCTTCTACTAAGACTATCTTGAATAAGGCTTGGACAGTATTGTAATGTGCCTTAGCTTCTCCAGTGCATGGAGCTAGTACATATCTTTGGAGGAGTAGGCGGATATGGATGTAACACTCCACTGTTGGGGCTAGCAGGTTTACATGGATGTACTGTATGAATACACTTTTATATAATAAGAGTGAACACATTTCATGAATATGTTGCTATTGTAGTTGGACTGCTCTAATTTCGTTAATGATGTAAGTTGTTTAACTTATGTACTTGCATATGAACTGATTCTCATGCAGTTATATGAATGTTGTTGTTAATGTGTTGCATATGTTGTTAATGTTGTCACCATTCGTGTCGACTACTCTGCTGGACATTAGACATACCTTTCACTTGAACCTTGCCATAACAACTGACGTATTCATCACAGAATGATCCATGAGTGTTGTACATGTTATCTTACCTTGTATGATGTGACATCTGCATCTAAGTGGACTGATCCATTGGAAGATGTGCATGTCCTTTGTGTTGTGTGTTCCTAGCTGAGTTGGGACTGATCCCTTTCAGCTTGGAACTCACCTTCACCTCCTTCACCCTTCAAAGTGTTGGAACTTATCATACACCTTCCTTGTCTCACTACATCAGTCACACCCTTGTTGTTAACAGAGCTATTCTACTTGCCTCTGTGTGACATCGTGGTCAAGTCATTACCTTATGACCCGCTGTTGGGACTCCTACATCAAACGGTCTGAGGTCTAATTGGGACTTCTTGCCGGGGAGACCCCCTTGACATGTTGGCGGGTCTAGCACTATCAACATAAAGAAAATACTTGTTCAAGACCTTAAATGGAACCCTACTAGCCATGATAGGAATTTTGTCAAACACTTAGTAGTTATGCAACCTATAGGTGTAAATAAAAGTTCTGAGCATAGGGGTCTCATACTTATATGAAATTTTCTATGAAGCGTTGTCTTCTTAATATGTTAGCTACCATTTCATCCATTATGTCATATATACCTTGGTCATTCAATAACAAGTAAGAACTTGATGAGATTCACTCATGTTTTATGTCATAAAATACATACATCATCTGCATAATAGAAGCAAAAATACTCATGAAAGTGCATCCATATAGACCACATATAATCCATCAAAATTCTCATACAAATACAAGGATAAATACCCTTTCATTAAAGATGAATAATCCAAACCCAGGATGGGAATTCCACATTCCACCTGACCATAGAATGGTTGAGCCATTCAGAAGCCTTTTTGTCAATGAGGCCTCTCTTTTCTTCATTTTTCGTTATTTTCCTTCATTTTCCTCCTTGCATGCAACCTATGACCTCTCACCTTCCTTTTCTCCTAATTTCCATTATTTTCATAAACACAATGCCAATAAATGCCTCACACCTTTCCAAAACCTCAATCATTGCCTTTGCCAATTCCTTTAGCCATAATAAACCAAATCAACACCCACTAGGATGTTTCTCCCACCATTCAGCTTGGAATACATGTCTCATTGACCATGGCTTTATATATATTTTTACATGGAAATTTCACCATGGATGTTACAACCTTCACCACATAACTACCCCATTGAAATTATATATTTATTCATATATGGAACATGACTTACCTCCTTCAATAGCTATTGGTTTCCATTTTATTTCTTTATAAAAACCTTTCCCATTCCAATGATTTTACAAGGTTTATCATCACCTAGACAAAGTCGTCCAAAATTGTCTTAAACATAGTCATGAAAAAGTTTCCTATCAAGCATGACATGGAATGAGGTCCCGAAATCTATCATCTATGCATCAATAATATTCTCTAATCAAAGAATCAAAGCATATTGTAACAAATCACCTGTCACATTCACTTTATGGTTGTTCCCTTGTTGTCTATCTCCTTCTTTTCCCTTTTGAGATTTGCAGTCTTTCTTTAGGTATCCTTTCTTCACACATTTCTAGCACACAATCCTTGATCTAGATTTGGATATTCCTTTCCTTGACTTACTGTGATTTCCTAACCTCCTTCCTCTTTCCATTTTTTCTTCCCATAGTCTCTGTAATCAAATCATTACCTGATGTCTCACCGAAGCTTTTTCGTTGCATTTCCTTGCTAAGGATAGCACTAACAACATCATTAAAATTTTAAGTACTAGATCTAAAGACGGAGTTACTAATAGACATAACTAATCCAATCCAACTTTCTCGCAATGAGCATAGAAATAACAAATCCCTCACTTCACTTTCAAAATTTATCCCTATAGAACTTAACTGACTGGTAATCATGTTAAATTCACTTAAATGATAAACAACATATCCACCTCCTAACATCTTTATATTAAATATACGCTTAAGAAATACATTATATGAGGCCGAGAGTTTTCCATATAGCTTTTCCAATGCCATATTAAACCTTAAGTTGTCATTTCCTTTGAAATGTTGAATGTCAATGATTCTTCTAGACACAACCATATTTTTCCTAGTGCCTTTCTATCGAAAATCTCCCATTTTTCATTTGTCATACTCATTGAATTATTTATTTTTCTACTCAATGGTGGGTATAGATATTTCTGATATAGATAATCTTCCATCTACATCTTCCAAAATTGGTAGTTTTTGTCGTTAAATTTCTCAACCCTACCCTACCATCTTCCACCATTGCTCCCACTTGAACCATGGACCCTTCTCACTTGTGAGTTTATTAGCCAAATAGACCTTCAGCTCTTATACCTGTTGTTAGAAATTAATTAATGTAGCAAAGAAATACATAAAATATTGTTGAAACACAAATAAATAAATTCATAAAACAAGAGATACATAGATATATGTGGTTCATCCGATTTAGGCTACTTCCATGAAGAAATAGCTAGTCCTTCCTTTTATATTATCCAACAAAATGAAGAGATAAAACCTACCAAAAATTCACTCTAATATCTTCTTTGCTATCAAACAACCTCCTCTGTCTCTCTCTCTCAAAATAAATCCACATTCACAATACAATTCCCTCATATAAACTAAGGGGATGCCTTCTAGGGGAAAAACCCTAAATTAACATAACTTCTATCATCAAATCATTCACCTAATTAACGACCAAGATAGACTACGAAATTATAATATTTACAAGTAAAATTTTCATCTATTTTTGGCTTCAAGGGGGCTCATAAAATCATTTTCGCTCCCCCTGAGAACGATTAAACAGGTCGTGTTGCTACCCCTATAGGAACCAGGATCCAATGCAACTAAAACAAAAAAAATCCACACCAAACAAAATTACCCCCCCAGTAGATTTCATTTAAACAAATGGAGGCATTGTAACCCCCTGATACCTTAATCGATGATCTTCATAGTAAAAATGGTCGTGAACCCTAAGGAGAGAGTTATGAGAAAATCATAAGTGAGGCATGCCAAAAGGTATGCCTATCAAGATCCAATGATGTAATTTCCTTATTAATTTTTGTTATGCTTCATGTATTCATAGTAAATTATTTTGGATATTTCATTTTTTCATTTGACCTTAATGGTCAACTAGAAGAAATTAGATATAAAAAATAAAAAAATAAACTAAGGCAACCAAATGAATCATAAAACCTTGAAAATAGTTGCTAGATAATGGATGTGAATATATTTGGGACCCCTTGAGTAAGGGAAAATGTTAGTAGTGGTTGTCCCAAAACTTGGTTATGGAATGTTTGGTATCATGAAAGTATGATAGTGTCTAAGGACATATTGTTGGTTGTAAGTGTGGTGAATCAAAATTACAAGTGCAGAAACGAATGAATTCCTCTAGCCGATGATGGGTCTAGCAACAATAGATACATTCTATGGAATATTTCCTTAGGTTAGAATCAATCAAGAGGGCCTACCTCTTGGTCCACTTATCCTGCTTGATGATGTCCTCACTTGCTTGCTCTAGTTATCTCTCGCTTCCTTTTTCAAGCACCTGAAACAAGTAAACAACAAATGTGACAATAGAAAAATTGTAATTAAACCTACTTAACAAGTCAAGAAACATTAAGCCATGAATGTATAATATAATAAAACATGTAGGAAATCAATTGATAGTTGTGTATATTAATATCAAAGAGAGATTACAACCATTTTTCTTGACATTGCAGTCCTCCTCTAACAAGACCAGGTTCACACACACTTCTGCTAGCATTCCATGGCCTTAAACAACAATATTTTTAAGGCTCTACCCTTTAGGCTTCACCAAACCAAATCACACTTCTCCCTCACACAACTAGTAATATCTTGTTGTCTACTCCAAAGCAAAATAGCATGAACACTCAACCAAAAACTAGCTTGTGCTTGAGAAGAAGGGAGGTTTATATAGGAAAGATGGATGGGAGATAGATCCTCCTCTCATGGGAAAAAGACTTATCTCTTGAAGTAGTTCCATCATTATAGGGGAAGTGAGCCCAAACTGTCATCCTCGACCCCATCCGACCAAACCATTTACCAGACTTTCGTTATGAAGCTTCTAGAGCTGGAAGCATCGACTCCAAATTTAAAAAACTGTCCAAAATAGGACCAGTGTGACTAGAACACATCTCATTCGCACCAAATGGCACGAGGGATAGTGCTAATCCCTACACATAGGTGTGGGGAAGACAAAGGCCATTAGCATCGGTCTTGTAAACTGGTGAAAATAGAAGTTTCAAGGGAAACGGTGCAAAAGGGAATTGATGTGCTCATGAAGAGGGACAGAATGGGAGTTTCTTCATGAAGGCAAAGCATGCATGGTTCACTGTAGAGGTCCTCCAAGATCAAGGAATGGGGAGTATAGGGATAGTGACAAAATTATGTGTAACAGATGCCCCCTAAAGTGTGAAGGCCGAACTGGAGTGAGGAATGAAATGCTCTATAAATCATTGGGGGAACCAGTCTGCCATTGGAAAACCTGCAAGCAAGTACAAATACATATACATAAATGGAGATCTCTATCAAATGATACATGAATATTGGCATGGACACATCCATCCAAAGGTTGATCATGTAAATGGATCCAGGTATAGGTGCATCCATCCTTATCAAAGAGGATCATAACAAAACCAAGGTATGGTCACAACCATCCAATAATGAAAAGGATCACATATGATCACTCATGGTCTGGTCATAGCCAACCATCTGATAGAGACATGCATATCATCATAACCATGTCACACCACTTCACAACTTGGAATTTTTTGATCTGAGTCTAAGGTCTTGTGCTCCAACATGGCCCGATCAAAGTATGGATTCTAACATGTGAATAGAGGTTTCGACATCAAACATGCTAGAAAGTCGCTTGATTACTAGTCAATGATGTAAATTGTTAACAAGCGCAAGAGAAACCACAAATATTGACAATGGTCCTCAAGTTACTATCAGCACAATACACGGAATGTGAATAGAGGAACTAAAGTTGAACACTTGTGAAATCACTCGATCGAAAGCCAATGATGTGAACTTGTCGTCGAGTGCGAAGAACTTGCCATTAGGGCATGCAAGCTCTAAGGTACCGGAAAGGAATCTCTCTGTCAACTTCCTGGATAATTTTCTAAAGTTGACGAAAGTGACCATGTCGAAGGAGGGCCATAATGGATCCCACATCATCGACGCAAGACGAGAGGATGCAAAATGATTTTGGATGATACAAAGAATCAGAGGTAAGTGTAGCTACAGAGGGACAACTCTTGAACATATTGGTGACACAACCAGAAGTTTGGCAGCTTTTGCATCCATAAGATCGGTGGTCATGATGACGTGGTAGAGATAAAATGGAAGGAAAAATGAACGGCCCAATCCCAGGAAGGTCAATGATACAAAGGAGGATGTCCCAACCCGACACAAAGTAAAGAGTGTCAAGTTCAAGAGTGAGTTGTTGACACAACTGATAGATTTCCAAAACATCCCCCACCATTTTTGGAAGGTACCCCAACTATTTTTTTTAATCGCAAGCTTGAAGCGAATAGCATATGCTTGCACTATAAGTTCATCCTTCAGACGAATCCAACCTATTAAGTTTAATGATCCCTAGGAAGGAGAAGCTCATGTTCATCATGGTGATGATTTCAATGTCATTTAATAGTTTAACGAGTCTAACAAAGGTGTAACTCGGTATCTTTTTCATGTTTAGAGAGGTTGAAAAAGATACGTAAAAGAAAACTCCACATGGTCCCTTTTCATATGTTTGTGTCTCTCGAGCCCGAAAAGGTAGAAAACAATACTCGAAAGAACCGCTTGACCATTTTAGTTGAGTACCATTTTCGTAAATAGTGCCTCCCAGCCCGAAAAAGGGGTAAACTTATACTAGAAACATGAGATTTCGCATACGTTAACGAGTTCAAAATGGTAAGGGATTGACCATATTTTCACTTTTAAAGGGTCAGAAAAGAGCTGAAACGTGACTCATCATCATCGTCGAACATCCATCACCTATCACTACACAGGGAAGGTAAAGTGTATTATCAAGTCCTTGAGGCAAAATTAGTCAAAATATTTACAAAACTTCATATTTCATGAAAAAATGAATAAAAAGGGGAAAAGTAAATATATTTTTACCATTTACCATTTTACCTTTGTTGTGAATACTTTTCACTCACTTTTTTCCTAATTGTTTCGGAGGAGATTGCAGGAGATCTGGGAGGTCAATCAACGAGCCGCCAGTTCCAGGTAATATCCGAAGCCCTAAGCCCCATTTTTATGCTCTCAATTTTTGCTTTTAGCCATTTTTTAGATTTTTTGAGGAGGTTTTTGAAAATCTTTTTCACCATCGGTCAGCACAATTATCGAGCATGGAATTGCACCGGTCGGGAGTGATTAACAAAGCCATCTGTGCCGATCGGCGCAACTGTTTTTAGAATAGTTGCGTTGGTTCCATGGATAAGGAAAAGCCCTATTTTCTCAAAAGCTGACTGTTTAAACTTGATTTTATGTGCCAAGGATGATTATTGACTCAAATGAATGGCTTTTGCAAGAGATAATCGTTGAAAATGGTGGACCGAAAAGAACGAAAACATGAAGATGTTGACACCCAAGCAATGAATGACCCAAATTGCCTGGAGGATTTGAGGGCTTGTGGGCTCCTCAAATTCTTTCTCATGCTAGGGATGCAGGCCCAGCCCAAGTTACTTTTGTACCTAATTAGTCTTTGGGACATTAATAGGGAGATCTTTGTCATTGGGGACTAGGAGTTGGAGTTGGAAACTTCAGATATATACTTCATCATTGGAATGTCCCATAGAGGGGAACCAATGAACTTGTATGGTTCACGTCCGATTGGGGAAAGCATATCTTCGTGCTTGCCAAACGCTTCCCTAAGGCCCTAAAATCCAAGAGAGGAAAGATAGAGATTTTCATTGTTCGAGATTTGACACTGAGAGTGCTTCCGTTGACTATCAACAAAGTGGCGGGGTCCTAGGTGGAACATGAGACTAACAAGTTGAAGTTCCTTTATGCTATTGACTGCACAACTCCTACAATCTTCAACTGGACAGAGGCCATGAAGATGAATATAAAGCACCAGTTGTCCAAAGCTAACGTATGGAATCTAAAGCAATTTGGCTTCAGATCAGTACTTGTGACCTTCTTCCTGGAATGAGTACCATTGTTCCAGTATCAGCTGATTAAGGTGGATCCTCTTATGCCATGTGAGCCACAAATGGCCCACTAGAGCCGTTTGATGTCCAAGATAACTAGGGGTAAGCACATGTCATACCAACCTGCATTCTTTTCATGGCTAAGACGATAAAAGATCATCATGGAGGACTGGCCATAAAATGGAACTGATTTCCGAGGAGATCCAGACATGCCCTTACCCAATGGAGAGGACTTTGATGACAAGGGTAAAAACCAAAATTTTTTAATTTTTAGGTTTTGAATTGTTTTTGGTATATATGTTCTTATAGCATTTCTCTTGTTAATACAAACATTGGATTAGAGAAACCTGCTAGAATGTCCCCAATAGCCAAGTGTGTCCCCTGCTCCATTGATGTTGTCGCCCCTTATCAGGAAGGGAGTGACAAAAAGGAGGAGATTGTGAGGAACCTTGAGGGGTTGACTCATGGTATCCTGGAGTATGCTTGGGTAGGAGACATTCCTCGTTAGTACCAGAGACACACGGTGGGAGTCTTAGATCGGATCCACCAATTGCTGACTTGTGTTGCACGAGGCATATCATGCTACCATGATCACCATGCTTATTAGTTCCTAGGTCCAACACTTACATATTTTGAGGCCTACATGCCATGGATATATGAGGCCTGCGAGCCGCTGATGTTATTTTAGACATACATATTATTTTTTGGGGTTATGATGTATCAAACATTACCGCATATAATATATATATATATTATATACTATATATATATATATACTATATACATTATATATATATATATATATATATCTATATATATATAGATATATAATATGTTGAATTTTATTGTCTACTATGGTAAAAATGGTTTGTTTTATCTTTCGCATGTTTTGTAAATATCTGTCCAACACATGATTAGCTAATGCATCTGTTAATGTATTCATGCGTCTAGGAATATTATGATGATATGTAATATAATAAAAATGCCTTTCCAATAGAAGAATATAGAGATACATTCTTAATATTTGAGGGTTTCTAACAAAATATTGTCCGTTGAGATGAAGGATGACAAGCTGTGAATCCAGGTTGACAACTAGCTCTTTGATGTCTAGAGTGATGGCTTCTGACAACAGTTCTATGAGCGCATTGTATTCAGAAATGTTGTTGGTTGTGTGACCTAGACAGATACCTTGAAGGCCAATCAACTCACTATTAGGGTCATAGATAGCCCATGTCGCAGATGATAGGTTATGGGTACTACGACAAGCACCATCAGCGAAACCAATGTGGGGAGTTGTAGACATCTACAAAGCAAGAAAAGAATAGTAAACAGAAAAGTTGTTTGAAAACTATCACACAAAACCATGATTTAAAAAAATGAATTGCACACTAATGTACACAAGTAACCATGCAAGATGACCTAAGTATAGTACTTTTTGAGGTAAAGCCTATTTCAGGGTTTATCAAGAAGATTTCCTTCATAATCAATAAGCTCATAGGCTCCTTTTTGTAAAACACTTTCACAATGTAGGGCCCATGCCACATAGGTTCGAACTTGCCTACCCCCATCTTATCATTAGCTTGGTCTTATAGTAAGACCAAATCAACCTCAAAGAACACGCGAGGGGAGACCGACTGGTCGAAATGGGATTTGACCCATTTCTTCTTTGCTTCAATGACCAAGGGAGCGAGACGACGAGTCTCATCCAGTCGTTCTAGATATAAGAGGTGTTCCTCTTGAGGTAATGTTTCGGGGAGGAGTTCAAAAGCTAGCTTGAGTGAAGAAATATCGCATTCGAATGTCCATGTTGCTTCCAGAACATAGACCATCTAGAATAGTGAGAAACCAGTTTCATCTTTGGTTGAGGTTCGGTAGGCCTATTAGCTTCCTGCTGCAGCAGGTTATTGATATTTCATGATTGACATTTTACAGGGCAAATATGTCGTACTTTGCATGATGCAATGCTCATATTTTCTCAACAGTCTCCAAGTGAAGAAGGCTACTTCAAGTTCATTCAATTGCCTTCCAAATTTTGGAAAGTTATCCCGGTATCGCCAATTTTTAGTTAAAGGGAGGCCCAAACAGCTTAATCTTCGTCTCCCTAGGTTTAAATTTCCTGTTTTAGAATGTAGAGAATGCAAATTTGTCCAAACAGCTTAATATTAGCAGATTCTTAGATAGGTAGAGAAGAAGAGGAGCCCAACAGCTTAATCTGGGGCCTTGGAAGAAATAAGGGTAGTATGTAGATAGGAAAGCATCAAAATAAAAATGAATGATGGGTTTGCAAGTCTAAGTGCACCCAAATCAAAAGAAGAAAAAATGCTAGGTAAGTAGGCTGGGTAGGTAGTTCTGAGGTTGCTGAATCCTAATTGCTGATCAGTTCCAGACTTTCATATGTCATCTCATTCAGGACATAATCAACAAGAAATTCTATGCGAAAAGCTCAAAAGAGGTATAACTAACTCCCCTTCTCTGCTTTCCCCAATCATTAACTAACTTTCCCAAAAGAGGTCAAGATCTGCTTGACACCTCCTAAGTTCCATAATTTTCATAACACTAGCTTGAGTAAGGATCTGCTTGAATCAAAGTTGTTCCATACTTTCTCTAAAGCATGGTTCTACCCCCCTTGTAACAGCCTAAGGTCTCTCGAACTTAGCGCTTTCTTACCACCTCCATATTAACTACTAACATTATTATTTAGCTCCCTATTCTTCCCGTCCCCCTATTAATATTAAGTAAATTTCCCCTACGTAATATCCCTCCCCCTGGTTGAAAATAACCATAAGCACCCCCGGGAATTGCTCAGTTTACCTGAAACTTAGCAAGAACCCTTAACCTTCAAACCATCTCCCAGATACAATGGACTCCTTCCAGAGTATAAAATCCCTATGACGTAATCGAACCCCTTCCGAAACCTCAAAATGCCCTTCGCACCCACCTACTTGCTCTTTCCGCCCAAAACTTACACTCCGCAGAACCTTAAAGCTAGATCGCATCGCAAGATCGCACTTTCCTCTCCATGCAAGTTATGACCCATCCGTCACCACCGACGCGATATCGCTATATCAGCGGTCGGCGGTCGCAAGTGCCAAATGCCCAACTCAAACACCCTCCGTTCCCCGCCGATGTGATATTGCAATCGAATCGGAGCTAGTTCATTGCATTACCTCCAGTATCAGCACCTCGCCATTTCATTCTGTACCAGGGACCCACCACAGCTGACGTCATCCACCATACAGTCGACGTCATGCTGACATCAGCAACCAGAAAGCCGAAACTTCGCGCAGGAAGAAAAATCGTACCTCGGAGCTCCAGAACAAGAAACAGAGGCAGTTTTCGATGCGCGATTCGCGCATCACTACGGGAAATAGGCTGTTTCGAGGAATCTTCGAGGAATCTTTTGATTTCTTAGCCCCTTGTGCGCCAAAAAGCCCGAAAATCGCCCGATCGTGCCAAAGTGATCTGGTTTAAAGACAGCAGCAGATCAATGACAGAGTTTAAAGTGTATCAGACCAAATCATTAGGCATCAAGCGTGTCAAAGAGTATCAGTCGACAGCGGAAGCCATCAATGTAGCGGCAAAGAGTATCAGTGAAAATCTTGAGCAGCGAACCGAAGCAGGATAACATTTAATACCTTCCAGCAGATTCATAGAAAGAGGGCGAAGCCACTTGAAGCCCTCAAATCATAATTATTGCACATTTAACTCACACCAGAGCAGAACTGCAGTTCCCAAAGCACAATCATTCTAGCAGCACCGCATCTAGCCTCCAAGGGCCACACTGTCATCTTTTCTGATTCAGCTGCCCCTAGCGCAGCCAAAAAGTTTTAATTGCATTTAATTCCAGCAACACTTAGATTTTTGAAGAGTTTTCTAGCAGACCTGTTTAGGTCAGTTGTAATGAATGTCTTTTCGATATTTTGCTTATAAATACCACCCTGAACAATGTTGTGAGGGGTTGGTTGGTTGGTAGTAGTTGGTTAGTCTTCCTTTCCAGCATTTTTCTCCGAGCAGAGACTCGCACTGTAACTGTCATAATTTCCATAATTAAAGATTGTTGAAAGCATGGATTGCGAAACTACTTGATGTTTTCTCTTGGCCAAGGAATGATTACAGAATTCCTGTGCTTCTACATCATTCAATAAGTGTTTCTCTCCTCTGTTTACTTTTATGTTTGTTACCACCGTTCCGCCTTCTAAATTGCAGGAAAAAAGAATAGCTTAAGATTTGTTTCATTACACCTTAAGTTCAATTTCTGCATTTCTCGATGTTTTCTTCAGAAATAGCTATGAGCATGTATACTTAAATGATCTTGTTTACATTGTTTCTTTCACATATGAATGCATGTTTAGGAATTATTAATTGCTCCTAGATCCCATTCCTCCATTTCTCCTCCTTTTCAGCTTGATGAAATGATTCTCCTTTGCCTTTCATCCCTGATTTTCATTACGTACTTTCAGTAGATTGATAATTGTATCATGTGTGGCTATCCTGCTCCGTATCCCCTTGTGACCAAGAAACCGCAAGCAAACCTCAATCCGTGACTCCATGCCCAAT
Organism: Pinus taeda; assembly: GCA_000404065.3. Lineage (NCBI taxonomy): Eukaryota > Viridiplantae > Streptophyta > Pinopsida > Pinales > Pinaceae > Pinus > Pinus taeda. The sequence continues at coordinate 227,948 of APFE030338060.1, read as the reverse complement.
GGTTCGAAACTTATCACACCTTACCTTGCCTCTTTGTTCGAGAATCCTACCTTCCATCCAATCACAAACAACACTCCCTTGAAGCCAGAAAGCTAGCTTAAAATCATCAACAAAAGTTGAATCATTAAAGAGAGAGCCCTCTCTGATTGCAGGTGGGCTAGAACCTGCAATCCAAAGATTGGTTTGTGGTTACCTCGGCCGTATCCCTATAAGGAGCCTAGGGACAACCTGAGTGATAACAAAGAGAAAAATATAAGTTTGAAGTAGTTGAAGATCACGTTGAGCATCAACAACAAGTTCTCCAACTCTTAAAGGATAACCTCACTTTAGCGCAGAATAGAATGAAATAATAGGCATATCAACATTGCAGTGAAAGAAGTTTTGATGTAGGTGACTAGGTATTTCTACAACTACAACAATACAAACAAATGTCCCTTAATCAAGCTAAGAAGAATAATAAATTATCCAAATTATTATGGTTCGTACAATGTGTTGCAAAAGATTGGTACTATGGCATATAAATTGGAGCTTCCTGCAACTTCTCGAGCGCACCCAATTTTCCATGTTTCATGCTTAAAGAAGGTTATAGGTGACAAGCTCACAGTCCAAACAATATTGGAGAAACTTGATGAGGAAAGGAAAAACATATTGGGACCTGAAGCAGTCACAGAAACAAAGACTCAACAGCTACAAAATCAATCAATTTCAGAGTATCTCATCAAGTGGAAGAACTTACCCACTAAAGATTCCACATGGGAGGATGAGAATTTTATACAAAAGCATCCATAACTACTCAAGTGTTGAGGATAACACTTTTCTGAAGGAGAGGGGCATGTTAGGTCCCTATAATATTAGTGTATTCCCTTATTATTATTGTCATTGTAGCCTCTTATTGTTATTGTTGTGCCTATGTTGTCCCCATATTGTTATTATTATGCCCCATATAAGCTCACTATTGTTATTGTTATGCCTTTACATTATTATTGTTATGTTGGCTTTGATTATATTGTGACCCCTTAGAATCCTATTTATAGAAAGGAGGTCTTGTCATTTGTATCATCCAATAATTGTTCATTTGTGTAATGTAAAGGAGGTTTCCCCCTTGAAGAGGCTAATTTTGAAGTTGTTGATCTATCTTTTCTTCTATTTTGTGAGTTGGTTGCATAATGTTTTCCTTCACCTTTTTATCTTTTGTCGATTTTCAAATGCCAAATATAGTTATAGTTTCTTTTAATTTCTTTGATGTTAAGAGACCTCTCAAAATTTGAGCTTGAACTGTCACATTTTCATCTTTGAAGAACTTATCAATAATGAGCTTAACATGATATCATTTAACATGGTTAGCTTTTCTATCTCCATATGTGTAAGTGTCAACATTTTCTAACATCTCATCATCGATATTGATTTCATCTGTACATATTAGAATTAAATATAAATGGGTATAAATGTTCATTAAATAATTAAATTAAAAAATAAAGTTTGAATGAAATTGAAATTAATAAATATGTATAACTTCAATAATACACATGGCATATATATACATACCTAGTGATTCAACTTCTTCACTTGAATCTCTTTCAACATCTTTAACAACATCATCAATCATTGGTTCATTATCTTTTTCACTTTTTCTTTCAACATTTTCAATCTTATCATCAACGTTATGAGGAATATCTCTCTGTTTATGTTGCAAAATATTCTTTCAAATTAGTTCATCAAATAAAAATTAAATTTCACAATACACTAGTTAAATATTAAATATCATTTATAATATTTACAATTACATCCCTGTTCCAACTTCTAGTTGAGATTGATTTTCCCTTTCAATATTTATGTGGTCTTCCTTCTTTTTTTTGTAATATTTTCTCGAGTATTCTCTACGAGCCCCAATGTCTCTTATTTAATGATATTTTCTCTTGCAGTTTCTTTGATTTCCCACGATAATTTAATCTATGTAGATTTTTTAAATCCAACTAAAAAATTCAATTTCAAGATCGTGAAAAACAAACTCACTTTCAAAATTTAGAACAAAAAAATTACTTTAAAAATCCAGCACAAAGACTTACTTTAAAAAAAAAAAAACACCTTAAAAATTCAACCCAAAAGATAAGTTTTCAAAAAAACTCTAAAAAGCAGCCCAAAAGACTTACTTTAAAAATTAAGCCCAAAAAATTTCGTTTAAAAATTCAGCCCAAAAGACTTTAAAATTTAAGCCCAAAAAAATCCTTTAAAAATTCAGCCCAAAAAAATTACTTTGAAAGTTCAGTCCAAATAAGGAAATAGTGCGAAAATAATGTTTCGGCTTCGTTTATTTATATTGTTGACGGTTCCAAAGCTTGATTCCAAGTAGACTCTTTAGCCTGTATCCCTCCTGAGTACACCCTTTTAGATATTTAGGAGGAGATTTGGTTGGTCAAGGAGAAAATTTGGTGGGAAAAATAAAATACTTTGGACTCAAATATCATGGAAAATATTGCTCCTTGGGTTCTCCATAGAAGCATTTCATGGGGAAGATAGAACCATTCCTTTCATGCAATGGACCTTTACTGACATGTTAAGCTACCATTGGACATGATTTTTTTGGACGAAAGGCAAACTTAGGTAACCTTCATGCACCCTCTAGATGAGCCTAGGGACCTCATGTTGGAGGTTGAAAGATGGTTGGCTAGGCTAGAGATGGGGTCTCCTCCCAGTTCACTAATTCCTTGGCCATGCAAAGTGGAGGAACAACCCATAAACCACAACACCTTAATATCCTCTCGAAGTTCATGTTTCTTCTTTCATGGTATTATTCCTCAAGTCTCTATGTTACCCAACAAGGTTGTTAATACCTTATTTTTAAAGTTATTGTTTACGCTTATTAGCTTGTTTTCTCGTGCTTTGAGGAAATAAAATGCTACATCTATTGCTTTTTGTTTTTTATTTCCCCCACTCTAAGGCGTTATCACCAAAAAATGATCACCTGGCCATTTCTAATTAGGTGGATCGAAATACACCATGTAGGATTAATTTTACCGTAGTAATATCATTTCCATTATGAAAAATAATTTAGTAAACCGCTTTTATTAAATTATTTTCAGATTTATATAAAAAAAAAAACCCATGAGAATAATTAGATAAATCATTATTTATTTATTTTTCCCTATGAATAATTATTAAATCACTATTTATAAAATTATTCCTTGTCATATTTGACTAAATCCCCTAGGAATAATTAAATAAATCCTTATTTATTTATTATTCCATATTTCTATTATTGGAATAATTATTAAATTACTATTTAATAGTTATTTAAATTTCACACCATTCTTAATATTCGAGAAATAATTGATAAATCGTTTTATTTGTTAATTATTTTTAAATAAAGATATTTAACCATTTTAAATATATTTTCCCTCTCCAATAAATATAATAACGTATTCCAAGAAATTAGATCTTGGTTTGGTTAATATTATTTTATTATTCTCCATTTTCGAGATTAAGTCAATACTTTGTTATAAATAGGAGGGTTTTTCATTCATTTTCACCATGATCATAATCATCGTCACCACTATCGTCTTTTTTATTTTGAGCTCCCATTTGAGCTCTCCACATTTTGTCTGAGTTTTTCACATATTGAGAGATAATATTGTTTTCTGAAACATCAAAGACATCAAAAGACCCATCCACAGAGGGGGACTTACAGACCCATCTATAGATCTCCTTCATCAAGTGTTTTTAATAAAATATTTATTCAACTTAAGTCTTTCCATTTCTGTTATTGCATTGGATATTTTTAATGTTGCTTTCTATTGTGGATCATCTATACTTTTGTGGTAGGTTTTCTATTTTTATTGCATATCTGAATCATTAGTAGTCATCAACTTGTTGTTAGGGTCACGTGCCACCCAGTGACTTAAGTGAAGTGTTTTTGGTACACCTTCCAAGAAATTTCACACTAAAATAAGGCATCAATTTTAGAGTGAATTTTCAAATCTCATGTTGTAATCTGTCATATAGTTAGACTACCTTAGACTTTTTACTCTATTATTTTTTATTTAGTTTTCTATGTGGCAGGGATTAAGAAAAGCATCTCAATTATAATTATTTAACATTTTCAATATAAAACTTATTTTAGAAAATATTAATTTGTCAAAATCTAAATTATTACTATTATAAAAACAATAACTATTATCATTATTTTTTGTGTTCACGATTCTGTGGTCCATATTAAATTAAGCAAAGTCTCTCGGTAGATTTCACATAAAAGAAATTTTTGGTCGACGCATTTCGAACAAACAAGTGTGGTTCATCATCAGGACCAGATGAAGAGGCAGACGATGTCAAAGGCTTAAATAGAGAACAATGTAGAGACCAAAATTTCAAGTAATAGCTATATATGAACAATAATATTTAAATTATGATATTAATTTATTAAAAAAATATTGTAGAGTTGAGACTTCTGTGATCCATATCAAGTTTATGAGAGATTTTTCGCCGAAAATCACATGAGAAACCATTTTTTTATGAGAGATTTTTCGCCAAAAAATCTCTCATAAAAAAATATTATTAAGTAACAATTATACTAGGCTTAAATAGAGAGCAATGTAGAGACCAAAATTTCAAGTCATAGCTATATATGAACAATAATATTTAAATTATGATATTAATTTATTAGAAAAATATTATTAAGTAACGATTATACTATTTTATAATGAGATCCAAAAATACCATTACATTATTTACTATTTATATTCCTATTTAAACATATACCAATTATAAACATTGTTTTGTAATGAAGTTTTAAAAATTGTTTATTTCAAATTAAGATGGATGAGGATTTGTTCACTTTTTTTAAGCATTTTTGTAGAAGGCTTGTTATTTCAACTTAAGATGGATGAGGATTTGTTCACTTTATTAATTTTTTTTAATTGAAAGCATAGATTGATTCAAGGGAACATGTTTATCAAAAATTGTAGTGTGTTACAAAGTTTGTTAGGTTGCAATAACTTTCAATAAATTTAAAAAATTAGATTGGTGCCATTGACTCCCTCGCCACCAATTTCCTACAGATTTGAGATTATTCCAATTCTAATAAGTTCATATTCTAATTAAATGAGGAAATTAATATATAAGCTAATTTTATTTAGCAAAATGGTTCATTTTACAATAAGATGTGTAATTATTTATTTTTCTCAAGTTAAAATTGACCCATAACCTTTTTATATATGTCTAATCAAGTGAATGTATATATTAGTAAGACATTCCTTATATTACAATAATTTTTTATTATATTTATGAATAGCCATATCTACCACATTAATATGGTTAAATATAAAACTTGGGTTAATATTTTAAATATTAAAATAATTAACCACATAATTAACATAAAAAATATATTTAAAATATTAATACTGAAAAATACATTTCTTAAAATAGATTAAATATATGAGAGCGCTTCTCTATTTAGCCACTATAAAAAATAAAAAATAAAATCTCCAAACATGTGCCAGCCCAATTGAATCACATTAGAATCTGACTTTCTGATAAAAGGTACAAGTCAATGAGGAAAATGAAAAGCCATAAAGAAGCCGCAAACGCAAACGGTGGACATCCGGATTACACGTGGTCGGAAATTTGATATCGGGCTGCGGGCATCTGGGAGTACGACAAGGCTGTCCCGTCAGGCGCTTAAGATGCATAAATAATGTAGTGGCTGGGAAATATTGTTCGCCGTACATGAATACCTCCCAAATACAAATTCAGATTACGCAGAATCACAAATGCCGAGAGATGGGGATTCGCTGTCGTAGTCGTGACTCACAAGAAACCGTGTACGTGAACGTCGATCATTCTATCGTCCTTTCAAAACAACACCGGGTAAGTTGGGCTGGGCATATACAGCCGTCATTCATTTAATGCTGAATATTTGTTGCCGGTTAGATGCTCCTTTATATCTACTTCGGATTTCAAAAACATTAGTAACCATGGGAGACATGGTTGAAATTTGCAATTTTGTTTTTCCCTCTCCAAAGAGCGAGCCCGAATCTTCTTCGGGCATCAGCCCATGGGCCATTCTTCTCGATAAAATGAACTAAAAATTAAACAGATCCACCAAATATCACACGCTTTTGACGTCACGCTTTATCTTGACAAAATTCCTGACGAGTTCGGTGATAATGTGGAATCGCAGAGTGAAGCGTGGCAGCGTCAAAGTTGATTCACATCTATTTTCCAATTAATTTAATCCCAATCCCAATTAAGGCGTTCACATGTCAAAAGTGGATGAATCCAATGTTTCCTCAGCTCTGGTATTATATCATTTACTCACTGTGTCTGGTCGGCAGTCGGCTTGTAGTGCATTGTACGATTCTCAGCTTGATTCGATTGACACAATGAGGGGTACCACCTGTCATTGTACAAGCGACAGGAAGAGGCCGCTACATAATAAACATTCGGTCGAAAGTGACTGCTTACCAAGAATCCATGGAAGGACGGGTGGCCGTTGTTTGTTTTGATTCGAAGCCGTATTTTGCATTCAGCTGCGTATAGCCCTTTGAATTATCAGAAGGCCGGTGTTTTTGCGAGTATCGATCCAAACACTATACAGGCACATTCGATCCTATGATTTGATGTTGAATCCTCAAAGAGCCGCAGCAAACATATTATTAGTGAAAGGATGAGGATTCTGGTTGTAAATTAGGCAAAAGCTGCCTGCGTCCATGGAGTATAATCGATGGCGATCGAGTGGTATGTCTCAGGAACGAAGTAAAACCCTAAATTACAGCTCCAGAGAGAATACTAAGAAAGGGAAAGAATGTTGCATGTGTGGTGACATTGGATTGCAGGAAAGCTTGTTCAGATGCCACGGATGCCACCACCGATTTCAGCACATGTAAGACTCTGTCCTTGCTTCTATTGTTCCATGTTTTTTTGCGTATCAAATTAGTTATTTCGGTTCTGATAAGTGCAATCTGGAGCCAATCTTGCAGATATTGCAGCAGGTTGTATTGTGATCAATTGGCACTAAACGGCGTAAATGTATGTGATTGGTGCCTAGACTTGGACGAAAAGCAGAGCCAGAAAAGGAAAGTTGAATTGGGGGAAAGTGAAAGTAGGAAGGTCAAGGTGGTAGCTACCATTGAGAAGCCCAAGAAGATTAATGCTAAGCCTACCCTTAAATTCCCAGTCAAATTCGGAGGGAGCAAGCAGAACCAGACGTCGAGTCTCATACATGACTGCAAATTGTCTGTTAAAAGCTGCAGAAATTTGCCTGCTACTGATCCTCCTCAGAGTAGCCCTACCAAAAGTGGATTGGTCCGTCGGTATAAGCTTCTCTCGGACGTGCTATCCTGATTTTTCTTTAGTGTGTGTAAAAATTACAGTACATAGTTTCTCCGGACATATCCTGGACGCCGGGGTGATGACTTTCTCCGGATAGAACTATTTATCTGCAGGAATCCTCATATGAACTAGCTGAACTTTTGCTGGGATTTCTACATGCTGGACACATTATCAATCTACTTGTGTTTTTGATTTGTACATACCCTTCCTATGCTTCATTTTTACGTTTCACTAGTCTTCTTTATGTATGCACAATTTTGATTATGATAGACTAAACTTCTAGTTATGCCAGGGTAAATTTAACTGGAATTGAAGGATGATATATGATGTATCTGTTTTAGATCTATATGTTGCTTCTATACTATAGATGCCTGTAATATTTTCTTCTTGATGAATATAGCGCTTTTTTCATACTGAAAAAAAACAAATACAGTACATAATTTATAGATGGTTCTGTCAAGTTTCCATTTTCTGTAAAGAGTGCCGCCTTTGTCAGGCATATTTGCTAGATATGTAAATAACTCAATTTGACCAATGAAATTTATTGCCGTCGCAATACATCGTTATAAAGTTCTCATTCCCATTTATTTTCTATTAGCGCAAGATTCATTAAAAAACAAATTGCCAGTCCGTTCTTCAGCCCAAAGAGTTAATCTAAGGGTTGCTATGTCAAACCAGCGGTAAATCTGAGGGTTATGAAAACCTTGGAGAGGCAATCACTGTACTGAGTGCTCCCACGTTCTTTTTTATTGGATGATTGAAGAGTCGCATTACACAATTGTTCACCTATCCATCGTTTGAAAAGTTACAGGCGGAGATTCAAGAGGTGTAATAGTTCGAAAACCTATTGTAATAATTATCTTGCTAAAACTTACGCCAAGAGGCATAAAATCCTTCGAAGAGCCATTTATAATAATCTGGGCTGCCTCTTGGGAAAACATGAAGGATATATATAAAAAATATGAGAGTTCGCGTTTTCTGTAGCTATCATGATGCCAACTTTTGGTTTTGGTCATATAAAATAAGAGTAGACAAAGTGACAAGTATCGGGTCAGGGAATATGGAAATTGCAACGCAAATGGCATCAGGGTTCCTATGATAGGTTTGCGACTGGTTATTTTGGCGTCAAACATGCAAGAGTGGTAATTCCCCGTCTCTATGATGATGGCAAGCGTCTGTATGCTTGAGCTCAACGTTTCGCTTGTTCACCTCACTTGACGAGTATGCCTCATAATTTGTCAATAATAATATCTTGATGTCTCCCCAATATATATAAAAAAATTTGCTCTAGACAAGAAACTGATCCGAGGCTTTGCATTACAAGAGGCTACGGCTTGTGAATATCGAGTAGGGACCATAAAAGACTTATTCTTGGAGGTAAATGGCATCCACCGGTGGATTGGAATAAAACTGATCCAGAGCTTGATCCTGATGCAATTAATAATTTGAAAGGTTATTGCGCGCAATCGATCTGAAGCGTGACCTTGAGTGCAAGGTAGATCAGGTCATATTGCCGGTGGAGGGCAGTCCAGAGGGTAGCACCATTCGACACTCTGGGTTTTTACTTCAACATAGCCTCCACATCATGGAGGAGATACGACTATTTGTCAACTATTTCCTGCTAGTGGTGCCTGGTGTTCGGAAAGAAGAGATAGAAGAGATAGTTTTGTTGCATGGGACCTGCTGCACGACAGGAGTTGGATGTTGTGGTATCTACCATGTGTGTGAGAAGAGGGAAGAACTCCATAGTGAAGAAACTCACTAGAACAAATATGCTGCCAGGTGCTGGCAATTCATAGAAGGAATGTTTCTGCATTTTTAATTTGGAATGATGATCGTGAACCATTTGTGTAAGAGCTATGGAGAATGTTGTTTAATGTTCTCTGCACTGTCTAACAGCTCATTGTTTTGCAATTTGAAGGGTGGTTAACACTGTTTGTTTGTTTAAAAGTGAATATGAGAAGAAACCTAATGATGTTAGATTATTAATCACAACGACCGTATTGTTGAAGTGATAATTTCCCCTGTGCGCGCGGGGGAAACTACCCAGCAGAAAACCACCGAAGCAAACCATAAACCGCCGGCAACCTCATCGCACCACCTTTTGATATAAAGTGGTTTTCGTAAAATTGGTTCTGATGCGATTTGGTGCAAACATGTGGATTGGGGTGACATCACCCCCTGACATTTATCGGACGATAAATGTCGGTCATCAACTCCTGTCCGATATGCGTCCGATTAAAAGGAATCCTCGTCGGTCATCAACTCCTGTCCGATATGCGTCCGATTAAAAGGAATCCTCTACGCCGTCCGATTCAAGGGAAAGTTCTCCGCCGTTTACATTGTCCAAAGTGCATAGGGGGCCTGTTAAAAAAATTAATGCAGCGTGGACCATACCTTATGGACCATATCTTATGTTAAATGCAATGACATGTTTTTGGTAAAGTTTTTAAAGTTTTCCTTACGGCGCGTTAATACGAAGTATGGAGGTAAAATCATAATGTAAGTTTATTATTTTTTTTGGCATATGTTTTGAAAGAGCGTTGACTCCATTTGAGTCATATTGTAATTGCACACGGGGAGAACCAAAAAAAATGTGTGGGCTCGCAGCAGCCAATGAAAAACTAGGGGGATTGTAATGTGAAAACAATGGTGTAATCGCACACGGTAAAAATAGAAACAGAGGGTCCGCAGCACCGAAAAAGGCCAGAGAGTTACGGGAATGTAATGTAAGAAGTAAAAAAAAGAATGCACAGCAATGCAGGAGAAAAAGAAGTGAAAGAAGAAAAACCATGGGCAAGTATGTGAAACCATGAATTGTTTCACACAGCAGTGAAAAGGTAAATGTGTAAATCCCTGTAATTTTTGTTTTCACACAGCAGTGAATGTAAATGAAATATTTACACATAGTGGTGTAAAATTTCAAAGGAGACAGAATAATTTCTTTTGTAATGTTTTGGTGAATCCCTTTAAGTAAAAGAGGATGAATATGTCTCAGTAAATTCTCAGGTGAAAACAGAGTTTTGGTTGAATGTTGTTTTTGGTAAATCCCTCTCAGCAAAGAGGATGAATGTATATCAGTCATTTTATTTTAATGAATAGAGATCTTTTATGGTGGGGAAATACTCTGTTCTCAGCATTTTTTTAAAAAAGGGTCCTCTATGCAAAAAGATCCTGGAGCAAAGGAAAACAGAGCATAGCCTCTGTGTGCATAATGTTTGGTTTTGGTATTTTCCCATTGCAAACAAAAATACCCAACAGTGGTATCAGAGCTAGTCCAGGCTCTTTGATGGTGACAGAGCAGGTTCATGCTCTTTGAAGTGTCAAAGAAGCTGAAGGAAAGACCCTTGTTGTAGCAGCAGTAAAGCTTCTCCAGCTGTGTGAAGTTTTAGCCAAAGGGATTCAGGTATTCCTCATGTTTTTGAGTTGATGTTAAAAAAAACAGTGAGTCATTTTAAAAAACACAGTCAGGGATTTTAAAAATAGTTAAGAATGGCAAGGTCAAAGAAGAAAGTGTCCAAATCCCCTAAGGTTGTGTCTCCCTCCTCTGTTAAAATAGAAGGCAATCTATTTGAAAGCATTTTATTTGAGGCTCCAAGGTTCGATGGGGACTTTGATATATGGGAAATAAAAATGAGGACTTTCTTACAGTCTGAAGGCATTGAAATTTGGGAGTCAGTGATTGATGATAGCAAAATGGATGGAGAATCCAAGGAGTACAATGCAAGAGCAGCAAAGACAATCTTGGATGGGCTGCCTGATTCTGTAAAGAAGAATCTAGGAAAATATTCATCAGCAAAGGATATATGGGACAGACTTCATGACCTTCATGCAAAGGGAGCACTGACCATGACCATGAATCAAGAAGAAAATTCTGAACCCATCATAGAAGCTGAAAATGAGAAGGTTGACCTCATCAAGATTCAAGTGCAAGAAAGGGATGAAGAGCTTGCCAAGCTTAAGAAGGAACTTGATGAAAGCAGAAGGAAGCATCAAGAAGAAGTCATATCCATGACAAATCAGTTGAATAAAGCAAAGAAGCAGGAAGATGCCTTGTCAAGTCAACTTGAACAAAGGCACAAGAGAGTGAACAAACTTGTAGAAGAGATTGGACAATACAAGGTAGAGGTATCCTCCCTTAAGTCTGAGCTACTAGAAGCCAAGAAGCAGGCACAAGAAGCTGAAAAGAAAATGGAGAGTAGTCAAGAAGAAATCTCCAAAATGAAGTCAGATATAATCTCTCTTAAAATAGCAGCAGCTGAAGCTACTCGTAGCAAGGAAGAAACTCAGGAACAACTTGCAAAAAAGAATAATGAGTGTGAAAGATTGGAAGAAGAGATTGTCCTCCTCAAGAAGAAGGTTGAAGGGATGAACAAGATCATGAAGAGCTCTCAAGCTTTGGATGACATGCTCAGCTATCATAGATCTCCATCTGATAAATCAAGACTTGGGTATGTAGGTGAATCCTCAAACAAGGATGAAAATGCTTTAAGAAAAGGAGATGTGAAGAAGCCAGAAAGAAATGGTGATGCTCCTAGTTCCAGCAAAGGCAAGGAGAAAAATGAAGGCTGCCATAGAAGAAATCCTGCTCCAAGTAGAAAACCAGCTCCAAGAAGAAATGTAGCTGATGGCAAAGATGCAAGAGGCAATGGTGATCATCAAAGGATCTCAAGGCAGCAAGGCTTCAGAAGTACATCAAGGAAACCTCCATCTCCCAGGTACCAAAGTTTATTTTTTGGTTATTGTTATTCTTGCTCAAACTTTCGTCATATGGCAAAAGACTGTAGAGAAATTCATGGAGATAGATGTTGTGGTCCCCGACAATCTCCAAGAAATGATTTCACAAGAAGAAATCATGAATTTTTATTCATGAACAATGTTGAATGTTTCAAGTGTCATGACATTGGGCATATGGCACGAGATTGTAACTTGACATGGGATCTTACACAAGCTAGACCCATGCAAAAGAAGAAAGTTACACAAGTATGGAGAAGGAAGGAAAGGCAATTTGAAAATCCCTTGAACTCCCCAGTGGATCTAAATTTGTTTTGAGAAGAGTCTGCCAAAAGAAGACAAGCACACATTAAAGGGGAGCTTGTAATTTTTTGTTGCTGAACTGTCTTAACAGTCACTCTTTGATGAAGACCTTTTATAAAGGAAAAACATGAAGTTAAATCTGCCATAAAAGCAGAGAAGAAAAAGGGGCAGCGCTTAAATGTGAAGTGCAGCAGTGCAATAAGAAAAGTATGCAAAGCATGGAGACCCTCACAGCAGTGGGAAGATAGAACATAAAACAACAGTTTTTGAATTTTTTTGTTATGGAGCACATGCATTGAAATGCATAGCAATGGAATGTAGTTTCCTTCTATGTAATGTAAGAGAACATACTCACAACAGAGTGAGTACAATACACAACAGTAAAAGAATGTAATGTTTTTCTTCATATGCAATGCAGCATGCAAAGAAATGCATAAAGAGAAACAGGGACAGCAGATTATTAATGCACATGGGTGAATGATAATGTGTGGCAGCAGAAAAATGAAAGGAACTGCACAGCAGTGCATTGGGTAAAAAAAATGAATGAAGACTAAGATTATGTGAAGCAAGGTGTAAAGAAAAAGGCAGCAGCTGTGTTAATTTTTTTTTGTTTTGTTGTGTGGAGAATGCAGCGCAAAACAGCGTGAGGATGATTTCTCTCTATGTGCAAGTAATGGAGAGTAAAGAGTTAGTGTATGGGCACACATCACTATGATGAAAAAAAAGGCAGCCATAGTGCAAATTGCAGAGGCAACGCAGTAGCAAATAAAAACACAGGGATGACAGAGTCTATGGTTATGGGTATGGACAACAGTGCATAAGAAAAGGCAGTAGCGTGATGGCAAGAAGGAGAAGCACAGTAGTGCGAAGAAAATGAAACCAGAACTAAGAGAGAGTGAAGAAATGTGTTTTACACAGCAATGCAAATAAGAAAATGCAGCAGCATGAAGTTTTTGTTGAAGAAATGAAAGGTAATGGACAGCAGCAGATGGAAAAGAAATTTTTCCTTTACAGCAGTAAATTTAAGTATAGTGAATGTGTTGTTCATTGAATTGAAATGCAACATATGCATCAGCAGTGAATGTAAGAAATGTTTACACACTGCAGTGTAAATTTGTAAAGTGGGACAGAGTAATTGTTCCAGAAAAGACAGAGTATTATGTCTTTGAAGAATGCACAGCAATGCAGAGTTTGCAAAGAAAAGTAAGTGAAGTGCAGCAACACAACAACAAGTGTAGACACATCAGTGTGGGGTAGACGCAGCAGAGAAGATGGCACAACAGTGCAGCAGAGAATATGCAGCAGCATAAAAGAACAATGTAATGAGTATGTACAACAGTGCAATGAATGTTTTGTTTTGAAACTGCATCTAAAGCAGTGTTTGGCAGTAATCCCTCCGTGAGAGGAAGTGGAGTTCTTAGTGAATCCCTCTGTTAAAGAGGAAGGTGCTTTTCAGCACAGTGTCATGGTAAACCTCTCTATCAAGAGGAAGATGCTTTCTAGCATACAAATGGTAAATCCCTCTATCAAGAGGATGATGCTTTTCAGCATAGTCACAAGTGAATCCCTCTGTCAAGAGGAAGGTGCTCTTCAGCACATTGTTATGGTGAATCCCTCTGTCATGAGGAAGGTGCTCTTAAGCACAGTTTCAGGTTGATCCCTCTGTTAAGAGGAAGATTTGTTGTCTTTGGAGAATCCCTCTGTGAAGAGGAATATGCTTTTTAGCATAGACAGGTGAATCCCTCTAGTTTAGAGGAAGATGTTTTTCAACATGGACAGTGGTGAATCCCTCTGTTAAGAGGAAGACTCTTTTGTAACAACAGCGTGTCAAGGAGTTGAGGAAGTGTTTGGGTAAGATTGAATGCCCAGCAGGTGAAATTAAAGGGGAATGTTGAAGTTATAATTTCCCCTGTGCGCGCGGGAAACCACCCAGCAGAAAACCACCGAAGCAAACCATAAACTGCCGGCAACCTCATCGCACCACCTTTTGACATAAAGTGGTTTCCGTAAAATTGGTTCCGATGCGATTTGGTGCAAACACGTGGATTGGGGTGACATCACCCCCTGACATTTATCGGACGATAAATGTCGGTCATCAACCCCTGTCCAATATGTGTCCGATTAAAAGGAATCCTCTTCGCCGTCCGATTCAAGGGAAAGTTCTCCGCTGTTTACATTGTCCAAAGTACATACGGGGGCCTGTTAAAAAAATTAATGCAACGTGGACCATACCTTATGGACCATATCTTATGTTAAATGCAATGACATGTTTTTGGTAAAGTTTTTAAAGTTTTCCTTACTACGCGTTAATATGAAGTATGGAGGTAAAATCATAATGTAAGTTTATTATTTTTTTTTGGCATATGTTTTGAAAAAGCGTTGACTCCATTTGAGTCATATTGTAATTGCACAATGTGTGGGCTCGCAGCAGCCAATGAAAAACCAGGGGGATTGTAATGTGAAAACAATGGTGTAATCGCACACGGTAAAAATAGAAACAGAGGGTCTGCAGCACCGAAAAAGGCCAGAGAGTTACGGGGAGGAGGTGAAGCCTGTTCGCATCAGCGAACATAAACCAAGAGAAGTGACAGTTTTTTTTGGTTTTGAAATGTAAAAAGAAAATGAAGCAGCAGCGAAAAGAATGTTTTTTTTGTTGTAATGTAATGTAAGAAGTAAAAAAAAGAATGCACAGCAGTGCAGGAGAAGAAGAAGTGAAAGAAGAAAAACCATGGGCAAGTATGTGAAACCATGAATTGTTTCACACAGCAGTGAAAAGGTAAATGTGTAAATCCCTGTAATTTTTGTTTTCACACAGCAGTGAATGTAAATGAAATATTTTACACACAGGTGGTGTAAATTTCAAAGGAGACAGAGTAATTTCTTTTGTAATGTTTTGGTGAATCCCTCTGAGTGAAAGAGGATGAATATGTCTCAGTAAATTCTCAAGTGAAAACAGAGTTTTGGTTGAATGTTTTTTTTTGGTAAATCCCTCTCAGCAAAGAGGATGAATGTATATCAGTCATTTTATTTTAATGAATAGAGATCTTTTATGGTGGTGAAATACTCTATTCTCAGCTATTTTTTAAAAAGGGTCCTCTGTGCAAAAAGATCCTGGAGCAAAGGAAACAGAGCATTGACTCTGTGTTCAGTTAATGTTTGGTTTTGGTATTTTCCCATTGCAAAAATACCCAACAGGACGGCGTAATTAGAGACGGCTCTGATACCATGAAAAGATTAGAGGCGCACAGCACACTAACCCCAACTCTGAAATATTGAACGCCAGAACACTCATCTATTCATCAGTTAATAGGTATATATACAAGCTGAAGAAGTTTCTGGAGACGGGTTCAATCGGTGGCTTTCTGGAGAAGCTTCAATGAATCCGCCAACTTCTAGAATTTCTTTAAATACAGCGGCTGGTTTCTAGATCCAGCATTAAATCAGGTTGTTGGAATTACATATCGTTTCCAACAGATGAGTTGCATCTGATTCAATGTCGTTGAGGCCTCACTGTTTGCCCATCTTTTCGACAATGGTTTGATTCATATAGTGCAAGCAATCAAGAACATGATCTAGTGTTCTGTAGTGGGCACACGATGGTGGTCCGTGAGAGGATATTTTTTAAAATTTGGTGCCTCCGAGGCAATTCCAATGCTCTCTAATCTTTGCCATACAGTATTTTTCGATTTCACTAGGCCCAAGTTCCTTGTTCAGGGCTCTTAGAAGGAGGATATACCTTGTCAAATCAAGCTCAGCCAACGTCTACTAATTCAAGGGTGGAGATGGTAATGGCTAGTACCAGTGGCCTTAAGAAATTCAAATTGAGTTGAAAGGGTCGTTTGCTGATATGGTGGGCTACTGACATCAAGGAAGAATGAGCATGGTGAGGAGTTTCTTTTCATGAGTAGCAAGGCTGGTTTCAAGCCACCAAATCCAACAACAATAGTCGAGATTGGTGTAGTTGTGCGTGAAGATCCATAAGAAAGAGATTAGAAGTTTACTAGTCATGGTATGAAGAAACATCTTTCAAGGTTGTTACTTTTTTTAGTTTGAGACAAGAAGATTGCATGTGTTTTGGGAATGATGGCCACTATAACAGTTAATGCATACTTGAGAATGGCAGGGAAGCCACCTATCTTGCCTTCCAGTGACCTCTTGTTATTCTGAGACATTTCTATATGGGTTGGATTCACTGGATGATAGAGCATATAGGTCTAATCCTCGACTAGGAAGAGCCCCTAACGTACTTTTGATCTTGCATGCGGAGCATGACGTGAACTTTTAATCAACAGCTACTACAAGACACCTTGCTTCCACTCGAGTTCATGTCTATACCGCTCTTGCTGGGGCAATTGGTGCTTTTTATGGTCCTTTGCATGGAGGGGAAAATGAAGCGGTTCTTATAATGCTTAATGAAATTGGCACAATTGACAACATTCTAGAGGTCATTAAGGGTGTTAAAATAAAGTAGCTTTAAAAGAAAGGGAAGGAAACAAAGCCTGGTTCTGCGCATCGGGTTAGAGTCTGTTTTTCACTTCGAGGAACACTGTAAGACCCAAGGGGGAAGGGAATCTCAGTGATGCGGATAGGATAACCAATCTGGTACTAGCAGATTGGATATTGGGTCACAGGCTTCAGATGCTCAGTGGCATATTGCCGATGGCAAGAAAGAAAAACTGCGTCCATATGAGAGTTATAAACTCGCTAAGGTGGAGTGCATTTCGAAGAAGGACCAGGATTTGTGTGAGCGAGCTGTTGCCACTATCATTTTTGATGGATTAGAGGAAGGAGAGTCTACATAAAACAATTAGAAGGAATGGGATGTATGGTTCGAGGCTCGAGCTGACTCTTGAGATAATTAAGGATTAGAGGAAGGAGAGTCTCCATAGAACAATCAGAAGGAATGTGATATATGGCCCGAGCTGACTCTTGAGATAAAGGAAAAGCCATTCCAGTTGAATGACCAGTGAAGGAAGAGTAATTGCAAAACCGCTTCAAAGAATCAGAGATCGAGTTCAAAAATGGTATAGGATCAAGGATATACATGCGCCCAAGTTGTGAATTGTGGTGATCCGAATTCTATTATAGGGAGATAGTATGTTGAATTGCTGAAACTGATATTATTACATAATTGAATGTCGATGACAATATAAAATGGAAAGGATTGACAGATCATGGACAGTGCAGTGGTAGCTATGATAATACGTGGGAAATATGGTGAAAATATCTTCCATATTTTGTTAAACTGCATTTTATAATTTTTATGTCTTTGGAATCTGGGATGAATGTATTCCATCTAACTAACCAACTCAATATAGGTATAGTAGCTCTTTTGTTGGAATTAGATTTTCTAACAGATGGGAAATATAGCGATCCAACATTGAATCAAGATGCATAAGATGAAGACCTTAAAGGACGAAAGCAATGTTACTATCATGAGTGCCACTTTTTATTTCTATTATGGATGATATGTAGTCTTGAGTAGAAATATTGTGTGATGTAAGTCATTTGTCATTGTTAAGTCTCTTTAGAAAGAAGTGTTGGTTCTCGAAGGGAAAGGGAGTTTTGCTCCATGAATTACTAGTTGAATGTTACAAGTTAACTTTGGCTTACTAGTTGAATGTTACACTATAAGTCAACTTTGGCATGTGGATAGTAAATGTAAGATTGAGATGGCATATCAAATTTATTTATTTATTTTATTTATTTATTTATTTTCTTTTTGGAATAATTAATTAGTATAGGGGATGGTACCTATGTATTTCAATAGATGGAAGTATGTCCATAGGGTGGTCTCTTACTCGTCCTTTTTGGTTGGATTGATGTTAGGCCCTAGAGAATAACATGTCCTTAGTCCATATGGGGTATCAATGGTATGATTGGTTTCCACCTAGTACAAGATAACAATTCTATATGTGAAAGGAGGATCATGGACACTTTCTGATGTGGAGGTGAGTTGTATTATTCTTGCTTGAGAAAAGAAGATTGATTCCACGCTGAATATTTGAAGAGAAATGGTGAAATTGCAACAAGGAGGACAGAGAGGCCTTGGATACAACAAATAGGTCCTTTGAGCCTAGTGCAAGAGAAGCAAGTGAGAATTCCTATGGAATTGTTATTGCAATAATGGAGATTAGATGATGGTGGAAAAATGAACATAAAAGATTAAGTGGTGTGTTGAATAGAACAAACTCATGACCATATTATACTGTGATCCACATCTTGAATTTGTAAGCAAGTCTATGATGCTTTTATGTAGTGTTCCTTGAAGAGTTTTGTACCTGGAATCTCCATGAAATGGAGTTTTTTGTATGTGCTTGTATCTATTTATGTAACATGTAATTGGAAGTATCACTGTATGTCTTGGATAGCCATGCATACCCATTTATCATGTGTCCTTGATGACTTGGTAGTTTGTCTAGTTTAGTTTAGTAGCCTCTATTAGGAAGTTATTTGACATTTGGAGGAGTGGACCTTGTGTTTGACAAATGCTCTATCGCTGCGCCATCTTATTGGATGTAGAGTCTAGGAGATGAATTTTTACATACAAGGGAGTTCATCAAGAAGTTTATTGAACCATGTATGCAAAGGAACATCCTACTAGACCAAAAGTTTCAACATCTGAGTACCCATACATTTTGGTGGATGTTTGTTCATTAATATGCACATCCACAATGTAGTGACATATGTATGAAAAATGTATCAGGTGATATTACTAGTGTTGATAAGATATGGGATTTGTTATTGAGGAGGTCCTTCAATTCATAGTAAAGCATTTGTCGCACAGGAGAAGACATTGAAAGCCTAAGCAGATGATAAGACAAGTAGTCATCAATGTGGGCTCTTGGAGTATGTAATGCCTACTTGTATTATATGTGTGATCATATTTGATTGTTAGGATTTTTGGTTATTATTAGGTATATTTGGTTCTCTACATAGAATTTGTTTTCTAGTCTTTAAGAGGTTGTTAGGACTAGTTGTATTTGAGAGATTTTGTCCAAAAAGATGGTTCCTAGATTGGTATGTCATTGAGATATTCATTCAACTAATAGATTGCATGTCCAAGATAGTTTTTATATCTCATGAAAAATATTATTGTATTTATATGTATCCTTATGATTGATTAGTATAGTGTGTTCAACCAATTTTGGATGTAATAATTGTTTACACTCAAATATATTAACAAGCTTCATATGCTATGTTTGGATGGTGTAACATGAATTTTGATGGTGTTGGTTGGTGGGATGGCATTTCAATTTTGAACTATGAATAAATGGTTTCAACATAAAAAAGAGTGAATAACAAAGATTAATCAATTTCTTACACCTATCAATCCATCCATTTCCCTCAAAATTAACAAGAGTGCATAGATAGATAACCAATCATGAAGATGTGCTAGAGAGCACATACATGGATTCATAATAAAACATGAACAAGCACAAGAGAGAACATAAAGGAAATTAGATTCGAGGTTAAAAGTTAGATCAAGAAATCCATGCATCGATAATAGTTGTTGAAAACCATGAGGATGTACCATAGAGCTCATTGAAGTAGCCAGTGTGAGGATATAGGGATATGAGGTAATCCATGTCTTCCTGCAGTTGATTGAAAACACTCCTTATATACTCTGTTGACATGCATGGGTTGTTGGGGTTATAAGTAGGACGAGGTAAAGATAATTTATACCACTTGTAGTAAAGCTACCAATATATTAAAATTTGTACAAATGCATCCAAGGGCCAATTTGAGAATAACATAGAATTCTCCTCATTGTTACCATAAACGTAATACCATACAACTACTCCTTAAGGAAAGAGAATACTCCACAAGCCATATGCTTGTCAATGCAAAACAATGCTTGACTTCTCTTCCCTTCCTACATTTAACTATATATAATATTCTAAGATCCCAAAACCATAACAAACCATAACTACTCATGGTCCTTTCCATAATGCAGGCTAACCACTTTATTTATTAGTTATGGCCCATTTATTCATTATCCTTAACTAAAATGATTAATTGTGGTCCCTTTATAATGAGGTTCAACCGCTTACAATCATCATTAATGTGGGTAACAACTTATGAGCTTTATTTACTAAACTAACTAATTGTGGTTTCATTTTTACATCAAATCATGTCCTTGGTTACCCCCTATGTACCCCATATTATCCACCCCTAGGTATATTACAAAAATATTCAGAGCATATACTAAATTTAAAGAGACTCTCACAACACCAAAAATCCTTATCTCTATCGATTCAATACAAACTTAGAGATAATTGGCAATATCAAACCAGTGAAATTAACCAAAAATTTGACACATAAGTCATTATCCCAACCACCATTAGAAGGGAAGCACCATGAATAAAATTACAAAGAAACCACAACTCAACAAATGAATTGAGAGACCAGAGAGGCAATTGACCCAAATGAACCAAAAAAATTAACCAGAGCTCTAGTCTATGATGTTTTTATGTAGTGCTCCTTGAAGACTTTTGTACCTTCCATCTCCATGAAATGGAGTTTGTTATATGTGCTTGTATCTATTTATGTAACATGTAACTTGCATTATCATTGTATGTCTTGGATAGGCATGCATACCAATTTATCATGTGTCCTTGATGACTTGGTAGTTTGTCAGTTTAGTTTAGTAGCCTCTATTAGAGAGTTATTTAACATTTGGAGGAGTGGGCCTTGTGTTCGACAAATTCTCTATGATTGCACCATATTATTGGTTGTAGAGTCTCGGAGGTGAAATTTTACATTCAAGGGATTTCATTGAGAAGTTGATTGAACCACGTATGCAAAGGAACATCCTACTAGACCAAAAGTTCCAACATTTGAGTACCCATACATTTTGGTGGATGTTTGTTCATTAATATGGACATCCACAATGTAGTGACAGATGTATGATAAATGTATGAGGTGATATTAATAGTGTTGATAAGATATGGGATTTTCTATTGAGGAGGTTTTTCAATTCATAGTGAAGCATTTGTCACACAGTAGAAGACATTGAAGACCTAAGTAGATGACGATAAGACAAGTAGTCATCAATGGGGGCTCTTGGAGTATGTAAGTCCTACTTGTATTATGTGTGTGATCATATTTGATTGTTAGGATTTTTTGTTATTATTAGGTATATTTGGTCTCTACATAGCATTTGTTTTCTAGTCTTTAGGAGGTTGTTAGGACTAGTTTTATTTGAGAGATTTTCTCCAAAAAGATAGTCCCTAGATTGGTATGTCATTGAGATATTCATTCGACTAATAGATTGCATGTCCAAGATAGTTTTTATATATTGAGACAAGTCTTATTGTATTTATATGTATCCTTACGATTGATTAATATAGTGTGTTCAACCAATTTTGGATGTAATAATTGTTTACTCTCAAATATATTAACACGCTTCCTATGCTATGTTTGGATGGTTGCAACATGAATTTTGATGGTGTTGGTTTGCGGGATGGCATTTCAATTTTCAACTGTAAATAAAATGTTTCATCATAAGAAAGAGAGAATAACAAAGATTAATCAATTTCTTACACCTATCGATCCATCCATTTCCCTCAAATACAACAAATCTGCATAGATAGGTAACAAATCATGAAGACGTGCTAGTGAGCACATAGATGGATTGATAATAAAACATGAATAAGCACAAGAGAGAACATAAATGAAATTAGATTCGAGGTGATAAGCTAGATCAAAAAATCCATGCGTCGATAATAGTTATTGAAAACCATGAGGATGTACCATAGAGCACATTGAAGCAACCAAATACGAGGATATAGGGATATCAGGTAATCCATGTCTTCATATAGTTTATTCAAAACATTCCTTATATACTTTGTATCCATGACAAGCCACATGCATGGGTGGTTGGGGTTATAAGTAGGACGAGGTAAAGATAATTTGAAGCTACATGTGAATATTGTGGAATATGGAATGAGAGAGCATCAAGCAAGAAAAACTCATAATTGTACATGATTATGACCAAACAAGTTGTTTGAGGGAAATAAATTTCATTATTAGAAAGGATTCTATTTACCAACCTTTATGAACACCACTTGTAGGCAAAATATAGGCTAGGGGATCTAGATCTTGGTCGAATTGATTGGTGGCAGACAAATTAATATAATAAGCTTGGAATGCATGGATAGCACAAAGAGAGAGTTATGGACTCATTGGATGGATCTGTAAAGGACTATCCTCATCAATCATTCAAGCAAGAGAGCGTTGGCAGGCATAGACTTCATTGCAATAATTTCTTGAAATGGTTGCATAAATTCACCTAACATGCCTTACTTTTTATCTTTGTAGTAAATGTATCTTGTAACAAAAATATCAATGACAATGTTTAATTCAAACCATGATATAAATAGATAATGTATTTATATGATTTGATGTACTTTATCCATTTTTTAATTTTATTTTACATTAATTAGAATAACAACACACTATAAAACACATACAACATGAAATATTTGTATAACTTATTCTATTTAATTACATAAAAGTTTTATGAAATTCCAATATAGATTTTTTGAATTAAACAACTTAACATTTATGTACACAAATTACTAACTTTACGAACATACCTGCCATCCATTTGTTCTTTATATTCTTAATCACAATAAAGTAGTATTAAATTTTAAACTGTATATAGATGATATTTGTGTGTAAGAGACAACAAAAAATTATTCATTATATATATATATATATATTATATATATATAATATAAATACAAATAAAATTTAAATAAATATATTTTCTTTAACCTTCATCTTTACTTAAAAAAAACTAGTAATTCGTAAGCGGAAAATTAAAATTTGATTAACTATATTTCTTTAATAATAAAATATGATAATTTATTCTATAAAATTATATTAAAACAATAAAAAATTAAATTAATAGTAATTACACATCCAAACATATCAAGATTTATATGAACATATCACTCTCAAATATTCTATTGAAAAATGCATTCCATCCGTTTCGGTCCATTTCTTTCTTGATGATAATGAAGTAGCCTTAATTTATGTATGTTTAGTATTTATCAACTATGAATCTAAATATGTATAGTATTTATCAGCTATGAATATAAACGTGGGACAAACTTATTTAATAAAATGTATGCCAAACTTTTATAAGAAAGAGTTAGAGCGCCTTTTTGTTTGTCATGATGGAAAATGATAACTCATTTTCTGAAAATTATATTAAGTTGAGATGAACTTATAAATATTGTCATAGAAATCCAAATGCTAAAAGTAGTTCTGTTTCTAAGTAACATTGACATTGGATATTATTTTCACATATAGTTATGAAGAAACAAAACTTTTGTGCTTAGTTGAAATCAATTTTAATATTTGGTATATTGTATTGGGTTGATAACAAGCTAGAGAAACCCGAATTGAGTTGATGGAAGAGGTTGATCATTTTAATTTTCTATTTAATCTATATTTTTGAAGAAAAATAAACTTGAATTTACAGTAGTAATTAAAATGTGAGATATTATATTTTATTATTTTTTGAATCTTTTTCATAGAAATGTATCTATGATGCCATATGGTGGGGTGTACATGGTATCCACCCCATTATGTATAACAAGTTCAGGATTTAATCATACACAAACTCCAAGGTCATGCTAATGTCATATACTTGTGTATGGATGAACAATTTGTTTAATAATGAATCCTTGATGTGAAACCGCACTATTTTAGGCATTGAGTTGATGCATAGAGCTTATTGGATATTTACTAGGTTAATTATGTGTGATAATAGAGGTTGGTAGTTGTCAGAATGTCTAGTCCTAGCCGATTCTCCTATAAAAAAATTTCATTGTGAGACAAAGTGGCCATCCATTTTGCAAGGAGGAGGGATGAAGCATGAGAGGGAGGCATTTTCACAATACCAATACATCTTGGCTGGCACATTATTAACTTTAATGGAATCGTTTTTATCAGTCGTTTCTCTCCCACATGTGCCCTTCTTAGTTTTCTATTTAATTTCCCGTGTTCATGTATTTTTCCTTGATTTCTTACCTCATTCTTTGGCTCATCCTTTGAAACCTACAACTCTAGTTTGGTCTCCTTCTAACTAGATTCTCCTTCTAGGATATGTTTAGTCTCAACTTGTTCTATCTCTGATAGTTTTACTCTACTCAAGTTATTCCTCTCTCTTGCCTATAATGTTGTCCATCTGATCCCAAACCTCTCTTTGTCGCTTGATTTGAATTCTCTAATTTTGGTCAGCTCTTAGAGCTCAGTCCTCTTTTCCCACCACCTGATGGTTTTTCCTTTATCTTGTGTTTCAAACATTTTGGTCAATCCTTACTCACGATAACATTCCAAAGGGCTCGCAAAGGAGGGACACAACCTATATCACGGATCATGGAAGATCACACACTCAATTGAGAGATGAAATTTATGCTCAGCGCTTCAAGAATAATATTCCTCTAGCCATACAAAAAAAATAATCAAGATGAGAGGAAAATAGTTGGAGAATGAGAATGTTTAACAAATTGAGAAGTTTTGATCAAGATTGTTGATTGGGTACCCAAAACAAGGCACATGTAAGGGTGTTACATTCTATATGTGTATATTGTTGATATATATAGGCACATGAATCCCCTATTTAGATGAGCTATGTTAGATCATAATGAAGCTAAAGAGGAAATACTCTATCTACTAGACATGTTGTAGGTAAAAATGAGAAATAAGAATCATAGGCTTGGTCATATTAAAGTTCATATGGGCATTCCCTTAGACCTAGGTTGCACCCTTGACAACAAAAGGGAGCCTATAGTTGTGGATGCCTCTAACTCCTTTACATTTTTATTCTCCATTTAGTGTTCTTAGCTACTTTGGTCACTTTTTATTTTTCAATCTATATTACAACCAAGGTCATAATGTTATCTTATTTCATTTTATTTTTAATTTTGCTAGACAATGTTACACTCTATGTGTAAATGTTGTTAAAAACGCAGTTTTATCTTTCATATGGTTTCCCTAATATTTATTCTTGAATTATGAAATAAAATTCATATATGTGTGTGCATATGTGTATGTGTTTTGTAGTGTGTGTATACACATAACACACACACATATATGATGTGGTGTTATTTAATTAGTTAATTTTAATATTTCAATTATATGTGTGTGTGTGTTTTGTAGTGTGTTTGTGTGCACACATAAACACACACATATATACAATGTGTTGTTATTTTAATTACTTAATTTTAATATTTAAATTAATTATTAATATATTTACATGTATTTAAAATAATAAAAATGATCCTTGTTAGTGAGGCTGCCACAACTGGAGTTTCTCTTGGAGAAGAAGACCTCAATGAAGCTGATTTTTTCTCTGAAGCAGGTTTGAACTGCAGGTTTATTGGGCTTTGGACATATCTTGTTGATCTTTATTCCTAGATCAACAAGCATTAGAAGCCCCTCATCTCAATTGATCTCAACATTTACCCTCTGGCCAGGGGATTTTTTATTATTGTTTTCAACAAAGTTGGCAATCGAGTGTGGATTCTTGAAGCTGGAAAATTGGTTTTGGGGCTGCCTAGGCCTATCTTTACAACCTTGGTTCCCCTCCTTCGACCTGCTCTTGACTTTAGTCACTACTGCTCCTATTTGGGCAAGGCTCCCTAATCTCCCTTTGCATTTGTGGAACCTGCCTTCTTCAATTTCAATCAGTAATGCCTTGGGCATAATTTATTATCCTAGTAAAAACACTAGAATTTATCTAAAACACACATATGCTCATATATGTGTGGATATAGACTTCAATAAGAGTTTTCTTATTGAGATTAAGCTTATTGGCCCCAAATTTTCCTGGGACCAAACCTTCGTATGAAAATTTTTCCTTTACTCTATGTCCTGCTACGAGACATGTCATTCGCTCAAGACCTGTCCCAATAAAGGGAAATCAGAGTCAATCCTGTAAGCCAAAGTGGTGGGTGGGTGCCACCTTAAACCATTATGCAATATTCTCAGATGATCCTCCTTTAGTTTCACGCAAAGAGTGTGGTGCTCAGAAGGGTTTAAAAATTTCCAAACCATCGGATGGAATGTGTCAGCCAATACTTGTTTCATTTGAAATTATCATGAAGGTAGCTAATTTCAAAGCGGATATGGATGATGTGAAGACAAAAATTACTTCATTTGCATCTCCAATTATTTAGAAAATAATAATACATAAGTGTGAGAACCTAATTCCATGTACAAAGGTAAAAAAGTATTTTATTTAGTGGGGCTCGTGTCCTCATCAGTCAACATTGGGATAATGAACCTAATTCCATGTACAAAGGTAAAAAAGTATTTTATTTAGTGGGGCTCGTGTCCTCATCAGTCAACATTGGGATAATGATATTGAGGGAAAACTAGGTGGAGATGGTCCTTCCTCCTGTGAAATGCAAGGTGGATACCAAGAGACATAGTTCTTTAGGCATGTGTGACATTGTAGAATCAACATAAAATTGGGCTTGGACCCAATTCAAAAGAAAAATAAAAGCTTCTCAAAGAAAGATGAAAACTTAGCCACGCGTTATAAATTCTTATGGATATTAAGAATTTTTTTGGATTTTTTCAAATGAAACAATTTTAATTGCTAAGGAGAATATGATTTTCTTGTAAGGCATTAGGTTGCCCCGGCATGTTTTAACTCGAATCTTAAAAAAATTCTAGTTTATCTACTCTCAAAAAATGTAAGGGTATAAACATATCTTTTTTATTATTACTATATATATATATATATATATATATATTACACTTATTATATATATAAAATATATTATATATTCAATTATTTTTATTAAAATTTAATTTAAGATAATTAAAAAAATTATCTACATCTTAAAATAAAATAAAATAAAAAATATTAAAATTACATCTTTATTGTATCCATAAAAAGAAGAATAATATTACATAACGTTTACTAATTTATACCATAAACAATGGTGGATAAGTTTGCTAATTTATAGCAACTATGTAAAACTATGACTAATGGAGGTTACAATGAGAGTTATTCGATTGTCTTTAGATTGAATTAAACAATAACAAATAATTATAAATTTATTTTATTATATTTATTTTTGAAAGAGATTTTTAATATTTTAATTTATTATTAATAATTATTAAGTGAAGGATAAGGATTTTATTTTTATAGAATAATTTAAAATATTTTAATAGTCATAAATTAAAAGTTGGAATCTATCTTTAAAATAGTTTTTTTTTTTTTTTTTTTTTTTTTTTTTTTTAATTGATGATGATGATCGTGGTTAATGTTCACTTAGAAAAAATTTTGGTCTATCGGACCTAAAGAATTGAATTTTTAGTTTGATTTAAGATTTTATTGCTATGCTTAAAATTCTTGGAGAGAAGCCTCACGAGCTCACTATAATTTTGACAACGTAAAAGGCTAGGAAAGTCAGTATTGCAACAAAGATTTTGAAACTGAGATCTAATGTGGTTGTATGCGGGGCACTCTAAGAGGAAGCGATTTTCATCCTCGAAGTTTGTATTCTCACAGAGATGACCGAACCTTTCAATCCATGGTGTTTTAAAAACTACCCAACAACCCGTTTCACTATGGAGCTCATGAGAATTCGTTCTAATCTCGGCTATATTAATTTTCTTCTTTGAGCTAGTTAAAAACAGAGAGATACTTTAGATCTTATAGGGTGGGGTTGATGACCTCCGTATAATATCTTAATTTTCTTTTAGCTGCTAAATCTTTCTCACACCACATTTTTTCTTTGAACTTAGAAGTAACAATATTTTTAATGTTATTAATGTTTTGCAATGCAACATTCTCGTCGACCTCCCAATGGTTTAACCAGGCCCTGGTGTCTTTATACCAACCTCGTTTAAGCCTTAGGTGGTTTTGGCTAGAATTTAGATCTAGTTTAGGAAGTCTATGGTCTCCTATGTTATTGAGTTTGTGCTTGTAGAATAGAAGCCTAGTCATAGCTAGGCTCTTCATAAAGGAAAGATCCACTTCTATAAGGAGAATAGGATAGGGTGCGTTGCTTTTAATTTTGAGATTATACGTTATAAAACGCTTCTAGATTTGCTCAATCTTTCTCCAGGATTCTATAGAGATGCTACAACCCCAAACCTCACATCCATATAGGATAACCGGAGTGACTAAAGTTTCAAAGAGGAACTCCTTTATATCCCACATTACGTGGTTTGTCGTTTTACAATTATTTTCAAGACTAAAATAAGCTTTCCATCCCCCATTAATCCTTTTCTCAATTCTATAGTTCCAGTTGAGCTTGTGATGGATATCAATTCCTAGGTATTTGTAGGAAGACACTTCCTCCAAGTTACTGTTGTCATACATAAAATTAGCCTAAGTGTCCTTCTTGGATTTGATAATTATAACTTTTGTTTTTTCAGTGTTAACAATGATACCCATGGTAAAGCAAAAATCCTTAAGAAGTATAAGTTTCTTATCAAGATTAGTTGGGAACTTTGCAAGAAGAACAATATCGTCAGTGTAGAGAAGAAGGATGATGACTATCCTAGCTAAGATCGTGCCAACACATCCTGCTTCCTCTAAACAACCTTCTAGCTTGTCGATGTAAATGCCAAATAGGGTAGGGGAGAGGGGACAACCTTGTTTAACTCCGATATTACATTTAGTATCTTTCAACCACCCCTCATTGCTCTTTAACTTGACAATTACTTTCTTGTATAACCTTATGGCGGAAGCTCTCAACTCAAAAAGAACCTTTAGCTCTTCTAATTTGTTCCAAAGGTTGTTTCTAGAAACCATATCGAAAGCCTTTCTAAAGTCCACAAAACAACAAAAGAGATTGGATTTATCATTGTGGCATTCCTCCACAATGATCCTAAGCGTAACAAGGTGGTCTGTTGTTGAGTGCTGCTTTCTAAAACCTGCTTGGCCTTTAGCCCGCTTACCTTCACTTTTAAGGAGAGATCTGCCAATCACATGAGTTTTTAAAGGTTTAATGATGTTGTGTGCTGGAAGATGGGAGTAATTCTTTTGAAATGTAAATTTATTAATTTATTTTATAATTTTAATAAAAAATTATAAGCTTGTTATTGGTTATTTTTTTTAAATATTAATTATTTTTATTTCTAAATTTTACAGAGAGAAAATTTAAAATTTATTTGATTGAATATTTATCATGTAATATTTTAATATAATAAATTTAATTTGTCGTGATTATATATTTTAAATAAAGCATTTCTTTATTGTTATTCATAATTCACTAATTTATAATTTATTTATTAATGACTGTAATTAAATATATTTGTTATTAATGTGTGGTGTAACATTTAGTATAATATTCTTAATTTCTAAGTTTTATAATTTTAAAATACATTTATTTTATTATTATTTTTATAGTGAATGTACTTGCATTTTAATTAAATATAATTTATTATTTTATGAAATAATTTATTAGTTTTGGTGAGTCTTAAATTTATTAATATGGTCATTATAATTAAATATTTATATTTTTTTACTTATATGTTATTGTTATTGGGTTTTTAATTAAATTACATTATTTTGTTTTGATATATTTTAATGTGTTATATTTTTTAGAGTATAATTGTTTTGTAATGTTTATGTTTATTTTTTTTTATCGAGTTTTCTGAGTTTTTCAGAAATTACGTTAAACTTCACTCATGGTTTGAGAAATCTTGATGAGGGCCATCTAAGCCATCAAAATCACTTGTGGATCGCACTCGGCTTGGGTCACAATAACCCTTAGCATGAGTGGTTTTTTCACATAGAGTTTTGAACAAGTGACCTTCACATCATGAAGTGACTTAACATTACACTTCATCAGCACCTATTCTTTGCCCCATGGGCACAATGTTTGTACTTTGGATTATTCTTGAAAAGGTATAAAAGATTAAAAGCAGATCGCCAGATCCACCGATTCTAGGATCAATCTGCAGCGATGAATGCTGCCAAAGTGGACTAAACAATTTGGCGGGCTCCACTGCACGATCCTCACACCACCTGCTCGATATAAACAGTCTCATCCACTGTTGACCCCTGGATTGATCCTACAACACAAGAAGAGCAATATAAAAGCGCCGATGGCGCCAGGAAACGCTTCGATATCCCTTCCCTTACACGGATCTTCATCAGCACACCACATCAGTGCGTGGTTTTTACCAATATATGCGTCTCCAAAAAAAAAAACTACGAACAGAGCCTTGTCCAGCCGTACTCGCCCTAAGCGGGATGGTCTCACCCTGTCCCAGTCCTTCATTCTCCACAGAGCAGGGTTCCAATCCCGCGGGGCTTCAAATGAATCTGGTGAAAATTCGAACCCGCACCAGAATCTGATAGAAAAGACTGAAACTACCGCAGTGCAATAGAGGAGGTTTTACAGGTATTTTCTAACAGGACTGGGGGTTTGAGATCTCCCTGTCTGTGACACCAGGTCCAGCATCGATATATCCATCAGCCACAGATGACCTGCTGCGAACCTTCGCTCCTACCATGCCCTGCCCTCCAATTCTTGCACAGTTTCTATCGCTGTTGTTATCGCCACAACTATCGCTTCCCTCGCTAACGAACAACGGATGATGGACAAACAAATATTCACAAAAATTTTATTCTCTTCAGCCTAGGAGCAACCAAGCCCAGGAGGGGCTAGGCCCTCACAGGCTCTGATACCAAGATAAAATTAGCACAACCAATATATTTTCTATTATTTTGAATGAGGGAATTACACACATATTTATACAATCAATAGTCTCAAGATAGGAATTCTATCTTGGACGTACACTAGTGTGGTTGAGAGATTCTCTCAACCACACACTAAACTAGGAGAAACTAAATTCCTATTATATAGGAACAAACTCCTCAAATGGGGAATTACAATCATAGACAAGTAGGAATTAATTATTTCCAACTAAATGTTTGATTATAAACATAATAATATTATTATGAAAAAAAATTGTTTTTATATTAAATTTAATGAAAATTTATTCGAAAGTAATTTAGATGGTTTTCGAGTCTAATTGAATGGTTTTAAAACTAGTGAGGTTTCTTGTAGGACAATCTTAACCCAATCTATATATGGATGTATAATGGTCATGGTGTATCTCATGGCACAATGCATATACTCTATGATTTATGTGCAGTGTACTTAAAAGTCTTTAGGACAATTATAAGTCATTATTTGAAAAGTTCAAGTTGATTTTCTATCAATGTTGTTAAAATCATATGCTAAATCAAGTTCATTTGTTATCAATGTCTGTAGAACAAGTATAAATGATCATCTAAAAAGTATAAATCATGTTGATTTGTTATCAATGCCTCTAAAACAAATATAAATTATCATATGCAAAGTTAAAGCTAATTTATTATCAATGTCATAATGAAATATATAATGAGAAAGAAGACTTATTTGACGTATGAAAATAAACTTTTGGCACATGGGAAATATGTTTTAGTTGTAACACATACCACATTGTAAGGAACTTGCCTTTTGTTTGAGACATTGTGTTAGTTCAAAGTTTCTATCCTTGTGATAAAAGAAAAACTTTGTTAACATTTTTATTGAAAATTTTTGCCAAACTTCCTTTCTACAATGTGTCGAACGTAAACTAATTCTGTAATGTGTCAAAAAAACCTACCATTGTAATGTGGTGAAAAAAACTTAATATCACGATGTGATGAATATTAACCAATGTCATAATGTGATGAACATTTAGCTCAACATAACAATGCAGCAAACATAACCCAATGTTGCAACATGTTAAAAAGAACTATGTCACAATGTGATAGATATAATGTGATGTCATAGTGTGACAAACATAG
This sequence comes from Pinus taeda, assembly GCA_000404065.3. Classification (NCBI taxonomy): domain Eukaryota; kingdom Viridiplantae; phylum Streptophyta; class Pinopsida; order Pinales; family Pinaceae; genus Pinus; species Pinus taeda. The sequence goes on along the minus strand of APFE030338060.1, from coordinate 195,763 downwards.
CTTAATGTCATGATGTGTTGAACATAGCATGATGTTGTCAACCATACTCAACGATGGTCACCATTGTTAAACGTTGTCAGCCATGGCTAACCATAGTTGATTATAACCTTTTATGGGCAACAATAGTCAACCATGGTCAAATGTAGTCAAACATTATCATACATTACATTCTCAAATGCGGTAAGCCATAATCAGTGATGTTAAACCTAAGTCAACCATAAGTTAACCATAGTTAATAAGAGTTGACCATAGTTAATCATAGTCAACCATATAAATCATGCTCTCCCATTTCAACATGGTCAACAAGGTGACTCAACATAGTCATCCATACTCAACCATGGTGAACCATCATTAGTAATGGTCAAACATAGTCAATCATAGGAAACTATAGTCAAGCATAGTCAACAATATCTTTTCATTGTCAGCTATATTAAACCTTGATCAACTAAATTCAACATGGTCACCATGGTCAAAGTTAACTATAGTTAAATGTTGGTAATCATGGTCAACTATATGGAACCATGGTCATCAATATGTCGAGCATAATAAACATTTACTAACAATAAATTAGTAATATTCAACTATAGTTCACCATAGTCAATCATTGTCTATTAATCCTCCCATGAATGTTGATCATCAACCGACATAATCACATTATCAAAAGTGATTGATATAGATTGATCAATGTCATTACTTTTTGAAAAGTGCAAAATAATATTAATTCACATATATCAACCTCTTTTACTAATATAATCATGCTACTATATAAAATATAACTATAAACATTATTTACTCGAAAATATTATCTTTATATTATATTTTTCAAAATAATCACAATTATTCTATATAATAAAAGTAAATATCATTAAACATAAAATTTATGGCTAACTCAATATATTAAACATTTTTATATATCCAACGGTTTTTTTATTAACTTATTTATTGTTATTAAATCATGTAAAGGGACAAATCTAAATAGATGAATGAACTATACTCTCTCATTTGTGTTTTATCACTCCAAGTTGTCATTGACTAAATATTGCATTTCTAGGAAAAATAAAATTCCGTAGTATGCATGTGAGTTACACCTAATTCTGCACCGACCACTAGCTAGATGTACCACTAGCTGGTAAAAGAATACCATTATTATGCCATTGTAACAATGTACAAGATTATTATAGCATTGAAGCCACGTTGTTGCCAAAAGTTTCTTTACTCCACATGAGCATGATACAAGGAAAGTTGAACCAACTGTACACGAAATTGATAATGCAAGCTAGTAAGAACATTAAAACTATGTTCTAATTCTGTATGTGTGTATAGTGTGACAATGCCAAAGTTTCTTCCGATCCACATAAGCAAGATGTAGAGAAAGCTTATTCAACGGCAAATGAAATTTTAACAAATTCATCAATGATATGGACTCAACAACTCCTTCGATATCGAACGAAAATGACGCTGGGCACTCAACTGCTACGTTCCATGAGCACGCAAGATTCTGGTCGAGTTGAACTTCACCATGAAAATCACTTCGTTACCTCCTTTGTTTTCAATGGTTCTAGCTACGGAAGTTGCTCTAGTGACTGTGCACGCTGGAACAAGTTGTTATTAAAACCAGAACAATCTCTGCATGAGAGTTATGGAATTGCAACCTTGTATTATGGATTGGTAAAACCATTTTTGTTTACAGCAATTTAACTTAATACTGCTGAATAATCACTAAGCTGCAGAAGAGATGACGACACTCACTGTTTTCAACAAAGCGATTTTCTGATCATGCCAAACTGTCACATGCGTTACAATTGAATTTCCATCATTGACTACACTTCCACCATGGTTGACTAAGCAATAGAATGTGGAAGGTTTTGTTCATTAGTAGTATGTGCTCACTAACAAGCGAGACACCTCTGGCTTCTAAATAAATCTCCATTGAATGGTGAATGGTGGTGGGGGATAAAGACACGGGTTATTACTTTGGCAACAGTCCAGGGACTTGATCTTTTGAGTGGTGGTAGTTGGTGTGAAGCTTTGGGATTATGAATTATAACCTGCATGGAGGGTGGCCTTAGTGGTTGTGATTGACCAACAGCTAAATATGTGGCTATCCCTTAAAATTGTTGTTAGAAGCTTGAGAGCTTCGTTTTCGTCTAGTCAAAGAAATTAGAGATTGTGGATGTATTTCTTATTTCTCTTTTAACTTCCTCATGTGGAAGTCTGCATTGTTTGTATATTGCACATTCAACTATGTGATGAATGTTTAATTATTCAATTAAATATCGGACTAGACTTCTACATCGCTTTGTGTATTGAACATTCAACTATGTGTGGTGTATTTCTACTTGTTTGAATCTCTGATTAGGGTTCCCACTTCATTATGATTGAGTAGTTGGTTGAGTTCAGTTTTTTAAGAAAAAAGAGGCTATCATTTTATTAAAAAAGAAGTTACTGCAACGCAGCCTTCATCACCCTAGAAATCATAATATGATAACAAACACCTATGTATTCTTTTTTCTATATTGACCTCTTATCCTTAAAAACATCTACATGACTCATTTGTTACATCTTTTAACCAGCTTAACAAACATGCTTATATCTAATTTATTGGACAAAAACTGTTTGAGAAACACAAAAACCTAGGGGCAACCATAGACTACTATTCTTATATGTGATTATTGAAATTGAGAGAATTTTCACTATGCGTCTGATATTATAGTGGCTTGAGATATTTTTGCTTTAGGTGGTATCAAAATTTTCATTGATATTAGAAATAATAATTACTTCCACGTGTAGATCTAGAAAGATCCAAGTCAAGCAATGAATAGTTGAGTTAAATTAAGAAAGACAAGTCAGAGTCTAATATTAGAAGTCAAGTCGAGTGTGATTTTGTCGAGTGTGACTTTGCACGAAGTAGTTAAGTAGTTAGTTGGATAAGAGTCAAATCTAGTTAGAGCTTGCATGATTCCATATTTAGTAAGTTTGGTGTTTATATACCTGTGGTTGAGTCATTTTAATGTGAAGCAAGAAGCAAGATAGAAAGAGGAGCCACAACTTGATGGGTGCGTGAATCAATTTTTATGAATAATAGAGTAATTGAGCATCAACTCACATTTCTTATGTGTATTTTGTGCTTTCCTCCTCGACCTTTCAAACATATTGGTAACAGAGCAGAGGAGAAAAATATTTACCAAGGAGAAATATCAGAGGAGTTACAATATCCAAGAACGTTTATTAAAGGAGGTGAGCAGTTGTCGAGCTTCTACTATATTAGGAGAATGATTTTTTTTGAATGGTGAACACATGTGAGACTACTTGCAATTCAATTCCAAACACAAAAAATACCCGCACATACCCAAAGAACACTACAGCGAGACGATTTCATAAAGAGATGCAAGGGTCGACCACCCAAAGTGCGACGATATGTCAAAAGTTAACTTAGAGTGGATTTCTCAAAATCTTGGCATGTTCTCGCAATTGAAAAGTGGACAAAGTTGAAAATAATGGAGAAAGGTTGTTTCACGGTTGTGTGTGCGTCTTAGTTTAGACTTAGTTCTTATTTTATAGGAGATAGTTTTGATCTCCCTAAGTTGAATGTAAAATTATTTATTTCTGATTTTATGATCAATGGAATAGAGCATTACTTCTTGGGCAGTCTCCAGGCATAGCTTGGCTCACTTGTGAGCTGCTAGTTTCAGTTTGCAAGTTTCATTCTAATTTTTCATTCCATTTTTTAACATGCTATCAAAGCACAGAGAAGGATCTCTTTGTGTGTTGGGATTGTGGTGAGTTGATCCTTTGTGGCTGATATTGGAGAGCGAGTAAGCCTCCTTTGGTAGTGAACACAGGTGAAGCTACTATTGGAGGTGATAGAGGATCGCAAGAGGAATTTCTGAGGGAAAGGTATGTTGGTACATTTTTTTTGTAACTGGGCATTGATATTTCTAGATAAACCTGATCATTGCAACCCCAAAAAAGAAAGGTCATGTTGATCAGCGTTAGCGATGCATCTGGAAAGAGTGTTGATCAGCGTTAGCGATGCATAGGGAAATAGTGTTGATCAGCGTTAGCGATGCATAGGGATATAGTGTTGATCAACGCTAGTGGTCAGTGCTACACCCCCGGTGATGCCAAAAACTTATAGAAATTTTTCTTAGTGCGACCTACAACAAGGTGAAATGGCGCTGGTGTTTTTTGCATGTTAGAGGTGGCCCGAGACTAGATGTACCTATCTTCATGCTCCTGTCTAGCATTTTTTCTTATGTATATTGGAGGATCTTGAGTTAGATCCATAGATCGGCTATTGGAGGATCTAGAGTTGTTAGATCCATAGATCGATTGGTGGAGGATGTGGTGTTGGATATGTAGATCAATTATTGGATTACTGTATCTGTAGAATGGACTAGTGGATCTATTACTAAAGTCGTGGATTTGTTGATCAGATAAGCTACTAGTGGTGCTCGTGAATTAAAAGTTGGGCACTATTGAAATTGTTTTGTCACAATGAATAATCACATTGGAGAGGCATACCTTAATGAGAGAAATAAGCTCGATTGGTCAAATTATTCCAAGAGAAAGTTCAAGTTGTAGACATTTCTCAAGGGTTCGGGTGAGTGGACATTTGCAAATGAAGATGAAGCAAAGCCAACTGCAGTCGATGGTGCCATAACCACATCAATTCAAGACTGGGAAAAGAGGGAAAATAAAGCAAATGTGTTGTTGAAGATGTCAATGAAAGGCAACATAATCCCTCATACCCGAGAATGCAAAATCGCCAATGAGATTTGGGTGACACTAAAAGATTTATATGAAACAAACAATACAAATCATGTGTTTTTTATAAAAAGTAATATATATCCATTAGAATGGAGGAGAATCAATCCGTTGTTGCATTCATATTATGGATTAAAGAACTGAGAGACAAGTTGGGCGACATAGGGGAGAAATTGTCCAACACTGATTTTGTCATGATTACCTTAAATGGCATCATAGAGGATTATCAAATGTTCAATATAGGGCTTGTAACAAGTGGTATATCTCCCACCTTTGAAGAGTTGACAGGGATTTTGATGCAGGAAGAATAGAGGCAAAAGAATGTGAAGCCTCTGAATGTAGATCTGGCGTTGGTGGAAAATAAAAAGTCCTTCAAAGGGAAAACAAGAGGAGGATATAAAAGTGGTGGTCCATCTCTGAAAAATCCATTTCAAGGTATGTCATCCACTAAAAGTTATTCAGGAATAAAGTGTTTTTACTATGGCAAAACTGGTCATATTGCTAGAGACTGTTATAAGAAGAAGAATGATGAAAACATGCATAGACACAAGAGGCATATAGGGCATTATGATACTGAAGATGTGAATCATGATCTTAAATTATTTGTGTCTGATGTTGCTCTTTCAGTTGAGACCGATGAGGCTGGAACTTGGTTTTTGTATTTTGAAGGATCCACTCATATGACATGTAATAAACATTGGTATGAAAATTTCATGGAAACCAACAATGGTGTGAACATCTACCTGGGAGATGATAGAGCATATCAGATTAAAGGGTATCGAGATATTCCTGTAATACTACCTAATGGTAATATTAGGCACATCTAGAATGTCATGTATGGGCATGGTATTACAAATAATTTGATCTATGTATCCATGATTACAAATCAGAGTTTGAAGGTAGAATCTTTCAAAAATTACTATCTTGTAAGGGATTTGTTGGATCATCAGAAGCTGGTTTCACTAGGATTATGAGTTAGAGGCCTATATAAATTGAATGTTACAAGCATGGCACACCAAGCTTTAAGTTCAACGACTATGACAACAGAGAATCTTTGGCAACAAAGGTTTGGTCACGTCAACCTTTATGATTTATTGTTGTTGTAGAAATAGGGTATGGTTGATCGAATTCCTATATTAAGAAATGAACATATTGATTGTGAAGTTTGTGCACTTGGAAAAATGAACGGGGATGAATTTCCCTCTATCTTTAATTGGAAAAATAAAGATATACTTGAACTTATGCATACTGATATTTGTAGACCTATGCAGACAAGGTCCTTAGGTGGAGCTTACTATTTCTTTTTATTTATTGATGATTGTACAATGTATACATGGGTATAATTTATTAGAAGGAAAAGTGATGCTTTTGATTACTTTAAATAATTTAGAAATATGGTTGAAAAGTAGACAGGGAAAGTCATCAGATTCTTCACTCAGATCAAGGGGGATAATAGAGGCTTGGAAACTTCATCAAATATTGCAAAGATCATGGAATATTGCAATAGTTTATAGTACCTCACACCCCACAACATAATGGGGTTGTAGAGAGAAAGAACAGAACTCTAGTAGCATGATGAAAGGTAAGAACCTATCTAATGGCTTTTGGGTAGAAGCAATTAGCACTGCAGTTTATTTAAAGAATATAAGTCCAACTAGGTATCTTGATACCAAGACTCCATTTGAGGCTTTGTATGGTTTTAAACCTGTAGTGCATCACTTTAGAGTGTTTGGTTCTAGATATGTTTCACACATTCCTAAGGAATATAGGAATAAATTGGATGCTAAAGCTATAAAATGCATATGTGTAGGGTATTGTTCTTATTTCAAAGCATATAAGATGTTTAATCCATCTACTCACAAGGTATCTTTGAGTAAAGATGTTATCTTCCATGAACATGTTGATGAAGGGAATACAGACAGAAGTTATGAGATGTGGCACATGCCTTTACTGATTGATGAAAGAATTGATGAATCCAAAGACAATAATTTACAGCAGCAACAACAACAAAAAGAGGGATCTCGTGATGTGGATACATTCAACAATCGAAGTCCATTCAGAGGAGAGCAAGAAATCACACAGAAAATAATTGAGGCAAGTATGCTACCAAAAAGATCTAGATGGCAAACTGAATTACCTATAAGGTACACAGGTTATGCTCTTATGACTAGTATTTTAAATTTTATTGAGCCAATGAATTATAATGAAGAAAATCAATATGACGAATGGAGGTCAGCTATGAAAGAAGAGTATGTGTCAATAATTAAAAATAAAACCTGGGAATTAGTTGAACTACCAAAAGGAAAAGAGCCCATAGGTTGTGAATGGATTTATAAACCTAAGTTCAAAGAAGATGGTAGTGTAGACAATTATAAAGCTAAGTTGGTGTCCAAAGGGTACTCACAGAAAGAAGGGATTGATTATGAGGAGATGTTTTCTCGTGTAGCTAAGTTAAATACTATTAGGATGTTAATAGCTCTAGCTACAAAGTACCATTGGAGTATAAACCAACTTGATGTAAAATATGCTTTTCTAAATGGGGAGTTGAAGGAAGAAGTATATTTAACACAACCAAAAGGGTCCATTTAAAATGGGCAGGAGTACTTGTTCTGTAAATTAAAGAAGGCATTGTATGGGTTGAAATAGGCTCCCAGGTCTTGGTACGAGAAATAGACTCTTTCTTCTTACAACATGGTTATAACAGAAGTAAAAATTATCCAAATTTGTATACGTCATTTGATTCAAAGGGGAATATTGGGTTGATTTCCCTATATGTTGATGATTTACTTGTTACTGGAATTTTTGATGAATTGGTTGAAGAAATTAAAGTGCATATGTCACAGGTATTTGAAATGAAGAACATTGGAGAACTGCATTATTGTTTGGCTCTTGAAGTCTATAGGGATTCTGGCTAGACTTTTGTTACTCAAGGAAAGTATGTCAACAAATTGTTGAAGAAATTCATAATGGATCAGTGTAAAGCTGTTTCAGTACCTATACAACAAATTGTTAAATTTCAAAGTGATGATGGTTCTAAAGAGGTGGATGCTACATTGTACAAACAACTGGTTAGAAGTTTGATTTATTTGACTACAACCAGACCTAACATAGCATATTCAATTAGTGTGTTGAGTCAGTTCATGACAAAACCTCTTGAAAATCATTGGGTGGTAGCAAAAGGTGTCCTGATGTATCTTTGAAGAACCATACATTTTGGCATGAAATACACTGATTCTTTTGATGTTAATCTGACATGCTATTCAGATTCATATTAGGCTGGAAATCTAGACGATAGAAGATCTATAACTAGGTATGCTTTCAATATTGGGTCTAGGGTCATTTCTTGGAGCAGTAAAAAGTAGAGTACTATATCTTTATCATCAACAAAATCAAAGTATCAAGTTGTATTGTAGCCACTTGTGAAGCAATTTGGTTGAGAATACTTCTTCATGGTGCAAGGGAAGAACAAGAGGATGCTACAGTTATTAAATGCGACAACCAAAGTTCAATCAAGTTAGAAAATAATCATGTTTTTCATAAAAACACAAAACAAATTGATACTCAATTTCATTTTGTTAGGGAAAAGGTTCAGTCCAAAGAAATTTTTCTTGAATATTGTAACACCTATGAAAATGCAGTTGATATCTTCACCAAGCCTCTTGGGAAGATTAAATTTGAATTGTTTAGGGATATGTTAGGTGTGCAAGTGGATCCTTTCTCCATTAAGGGGGGGGGGGAGTTGAAAATAATGGAGAAAGTATGTTTGACGGTTGTGTATGTGTCTCAGTTTAGACTTGGTTCCTATTTTCTAGGATATAGTTTTGATCCCTGTAAATTGAATGTAAACTTATTTATTTCTGATTTTATGACCAATGTAATAGAGCAGCACTACATGGGCAGTCTCCAAGTGTAGCTTGGCTCACCTATGAGCTACTAGTTTCAGTTTGAAAGTTTCATTCTAATTTGTTTTTCCATTTTTTAATAGTAGTTTAGTAGTTACAGTTTGCATGATTCCATATTTAGTAAGTTTGGTGTTTATATACCTGTGGTTGAGTCATTGTAACGTGAATAAAAAAGCAAGATAGAGAGAGGAGCCACAAATTGATGTGTGTGTGAATCAATTTTTATGAATAATAGAGTAATTGAGCAAAAACTCACATTTCTTATGTAGATTTTGTTCTTTCCTCCTCTAGCTTTCCAACATATTGGTATTAGAGGAGAGGAGAAAAATCTTTTCCAAGGATAAATATAAGAGGAGTTATAAGATCTGAGAAGGTTTATTGAAGGAGGCGAGCTGCCACCGAGCTTCTACTATATTAGGAAAATGATTTTTTAAAAATGTTGAACACATGTGAGACTACTTGTAAATAGACTCCAAACACCAAAAAAATCCACACAGACCCAAAGCACACTACAGTGAGAAGATTTCATCAAGAGATGCAAGGCTCGGTTGTCCAAAGTGTGACGATATACCAAACTTTAACGCGGAGTGGATTTCTCAAAAACTTGGCATGTTCTCGCCATTGAAAAGTGCATCGGGTCTCCAATAAAGAAAATAGACAAAAATTCAAAAGCAAGTAAAGGTCAAGATGTGCAAGTTTAAAGGTTTTTAAAACAAATTTCTCGAAAGGTTTAGTTTAAAGGGCAAAGACTATACGAGGGAAAGTTTAAATGCTTTGAATTTTTTTACTAAAAGGGTTGGTTTTTAAAAGCATAAGAGATATTTAAGAAGAAGAGTTATTAGAGATTTTAAAAATAGTTATTGGAAGGCTTTTTATTTTGTTTAAAGATTGGAGATATTAAAGGTCATTTTTGAAAGTTTAAAGTTGTGCTCGAAAAATATATATTCTTTGGGATATCTTTATAAGGAGTGTTTTTTTATGAAGAGAAAATTAAAAAGAAAAAAGTTTTTATTTGAACGAGAGTTTAGGGTTTTGAAAATGTATCTTTGTTTATATTTTTTTGTCTTGTTAAGCATAAAAATGTTTTGGGTTCAGAAAAATCTCTTTGTATGATAAGGATACATGAATTTGGTGAAATTGTAACTTATGGGGTTGCATATTGAAAACCATATTTTTTCTGGGGTGATATGGAAAGAAGATTGATGCATTGTGGAAAGAAAATAGAAGGCAGAAGAAAGACAACAATCATAGGTCTCAAAAGCATGCCAAGAAAAGAAGCTGAAAGGAGGAGAAAGAGTGTTTTGAAGAGATCATAGAGGTTCTCACCACAACCAAGGCATCTAAAAGACAAGCGGATGAAGTAGAATAATTTAAAGATAAATAGACTGATATAGATCTAGTAACACTTCCAAAATTTACTGGTAAAAATTTTAAATTTTGGGTTATCAAAATGAATTTTTTTCGTCGATATAAAGATTTGATTAAGTAGATATCTAACAACTCATATGATGAAGTATGTGATGCTTTAGTATTGGATCTTATAAAACAAGCATTGGATGAAAAGTTTTTGTTCAAGATCTCATCTTCCCAGGAGGCATGGAAGACCCTGGAAACATAATTTGGTACAAAGGAAAGTTACATGCAACAAGAAGTTGTGTTACAATCTATTTAATAATCAATAGAAAATTTAGCCACGGAGAGTAGATGAGCAAGATTCTAGGAGAACAATAAAGCCTGCAAAATCCCACTCAAATGTGGATGATAGTTGTGAATACTATAAAATTGAAACCCATTATGCAAACATGCATATGGATGAAGAATACACAGAAAATATTGTAGAGAGAGAAGCTTAAACCTTTATGTGTGAAGCAGAGCAAGAGCATATTCACATGGATGGTGAATCCCACTGTGACAAGACACATGTGAATGATCACTGGAAAGTGAGTTGTGAATTGGTGAATCCAACAATAGAACTAGTTGATAATGACCTCTTCGCATCAAAGGTTGAGATATGTAAGCCTGATAATGACAAAGAGAGTTTTTCATATAAAATAATGGTTTACGGAGCTGAGAGGGAATCTCTTGTTAATTCAATGACAACTAATGAATTTAGGGAAGTTGAAATTTTTAATGAGCACTTGCATGCTTAGATATACCACCATAGAGTGGATGAAAATTATGTTGATGTTAACTTTTAATGCAGTAAAATTAACTAGTGATGAGTGGTTGTGTATGATGTAACAAAAATATCTCATTGATATGTTGTTATTTGGTGAGAGAAACCCACTTGTGTTTGGAAACCAAGTGGAAGGCAATTTGTTTGCAGCAGCACAGGTTGGTCAAGAAGTGGAAAATAAAGATTATGATGCAATGAAAGAGGAAGAGAAGGAAGAGGAAGAGGATAAATCTCTCACTGCAGAGCATAATGAAAATGTTTTTAACATTGATTTTGAGTGTGCAGTTAAATAGGAAAACATACCATTTATAGCTCAAAGAGAAGATGAAGAAAAAGATGCATTAAAGGAGATGGAATTTTCTAAACAAGGATAAGAAAGCATTAAAACAAACTTTTAACAATGGAGTCAAGTAGAGATCAAATTTTGCTCTTAAGAAATATGGCAAAAATAAGATTTGTAGTATGAAGCACAAGAAGTATGGGGAAGTTCACAGTTTGAAGATGAAGAATTGTGGTAGAAGTGCAATAGTGAATTAATCTTTCAAGCGGAAGCTACAAAAGACATGCTTCAAAATCTTGAATTGTTTTTAGAAAAAATACAAGAGAAGGCAAAGAAACATTGCAGCAGTAGCAAGTGAATAACCACAAAGCTTACAACAAGAAAGCATAGCTCAGAATGAAACAATTTTAAGGGTATAGAATATGGAAGAAATTAAAAATAAAATCCAACATTGTAAAAAAAATCAAGTAATTGTAAGCCTAGTTGAGACTTACACTAGTAAGAATCTTTAATTTATGTTGAGTCATGATTAAGTTAATTTTGAGTCATATGATCCCATTAAGGGGGAGCTTTAGAAATAGTAAGTATTCCCATATGCAGAGCTAGAAAGATTCAAGTTAAGTGATGCATAGTTGAGTTAAGTTATGAAAAGCAAGTTGATTCTAATATTAAAAGTCAAGTCGAGTGTGAGTTTGTCGAGTGTGAGTTTTCATGAAGTAGTTAGCCGAAGAAGAGTCAAGTCTAGTTAGAGTTTTGCAAGATTCCATATTTAGGAAGTTTGGTGTTTATATAATCGTAGTTGGATCATTGTAATGTGAAGAAATAATCAAGATAGAGATATGTGTTGGAGCTCGATGGATGTGTGTGTTTAATCAAGTTTCATGAATAATAAATGAATTGAGTAGTTCCTCACGTTTCTTGTGCGTATTTTGTGCTTTCCTCCTTTGCCTTTCCAACATCTGGTCGTAACCCCATGTTTCGTCAATCACTCTTTTTGATGATCTTCATTTAGTCTTGTTTTTGGTAAATGTTATTACTGAATGATTTTCTCCCTCATGTGAGGTCAATGCATGTAGCGGATAAATTGAAAGCACCAATTTTCAACCAAAAAGTATTTCCTTTGCAAACAACTAATCTATCAATTAAATCCCTCCAAATATGGCATGCCTATACTTCATGGATCCAGAGACCACTTTAACATCTCGCCTCTATCAGTTATGCCCACACCTTTCTCGGAGAAATAAATTATTTCATGGTTAGATGTTGTGAACATATATGGATACTTGAATTCTCTTCAACCACAATCACTATAACGAGTACTATAATCATGGCTCCTCCTTTACGAGGATAGGAAAACTATTCCTTTGTGCACATATAAAAGAATGCTATAGGGTCAATTTCATGATCTCTATTGCAAATTTCTATTCTAATTTGTTAAGTATAAAGTGATACAAATATAATTAAGATAGTTGGAAGCAACACGATACATTATACTTGAGCATTCGAGTTAAAGTATTATATTATCCCCCAATTAGATATGGTGATCATGGGTTGATGATCCATTGCCTTCGAACATTGTAATTTCCAGTTCCTTCATTGCAATGCTGGAAAACATGTTATCATTATTCCTTATTATAAATTAGCAATTGTACCAAATGTTGCAAAGGAAACTTCATCATCAGGAAGTAGCATAGGAAAGGGTAGTAGAGAAAAATATAATCAGTAGGAATTCTTTGTTGATGATGGAAAAGTGGATAAAGAGGTATATTCTCATTTATTTTATAATTTATGTGCAGTTATGTGGTGGTTCTTAAAATGCAGGGACTAAACTATACATAACTTTGGTTTAGAAATATTTTTCTAACAATGTTCTTAAAATTTAAAGTGCTTGTGTGGAGAGTAAAAACAGGGAACAAACAAGCATTATGGTGAGGATAAAGATTGATTTTCTTTAGCTAGATAGCACCAAACTGAGAAACAAAGAATAGTGACAGTAATTATTCTTCAGCTCCATCTTCATCAACATTTGTTTCATCCTCTCACTCCCTACTTTATTCTCCAAACTCTCCTTGTCTTCCTTCAAACAATGATGAATCTCAGTCCATTTTTTTAACTGAGTACAACTAATCTGATATGAAAAGTTCCTCTAACACTGACTCCCATCCCTTTAATATCAAAAGGAATATATTTTCACAACTTCATCACACAAATCCCCCAAATATAAAATTGTCTTCCAGTGAGTTTGCTTTCATAGAATTAGGAATGCCTCCTGATTATTGCCGAGGAGAGACAAATATCCACATATATATTGTAGTTATATCCCAAACATATGTCTTTCTAGTTATTAAGCTTCTCATCTATTGTTATTTTCTTAAACATTTACTATTTATTTGGCCCATTTTCATTACTAAAGGGCCTCATTTTTGTTCTTAGACCATCTCAATTATGAATAATTTTTCAACAGATACTGTCGAGCAATCTCAAAGAAAATTGTATTGTCCATTTGAGATAAGCATCTTAAACCTATTGGCAAACATATTAGCAATCTCTCTTCCTGAAGATGGGCTTTGATCAAGTCTACTTATGAATTGATAAAGCCTATGACCAAATTAACTAGTATTTTATTATTGATATGTTGACTTGTCTATGTTTTGCTGAGAGATGTGTTGGGATAGTGAACAATCTTTTATCCAATGCTTCAGCTTTTGTTTCTATGAATATTTCTCTAACCCCATGTATTTTTCTTCATCAGTCTATTAGGAATGGTTGACAACAAACGCCTTGGGTTATTTCCTAGGCTAGAATGTCACATTCAAGGGATTCCTCTCCCTAATGATTCAAAGATGGTTGATAACCATTTTTCCAATCATTCTCTTCTTTTACTGCATGCAAACCAACATTAGCAGAGACAGCTAGAGATTATTTAGCTATCCATTATGAGACCTCTAAGTTGATTATTAGTGGTTACAAAAATAATTATTGGTTACTTGTTCTTGATGATCCCCCTTCCTATATTCCTCCAACATGGACCTCTCTTGAAATACCATGTGAGATTGGTGTCTTCAACCATTGCAATGTAAGATTTTTTTCTAGCAAAACAAGGACCCCCCATTTCCTGGGAATTGCTTGTTGTTGGTAAGATTCTTCATGCCTCCCATGTTTAATGTTTATCTTTCACCACGAAACCTATTGATAGGATTTTGATCATACGAGCCTTAGAGGGTTATTGACTTTTCTAATGCATGCATTCTGTTTCACCTGGTGGGAGCATACCAAGTAAGAAATAATTTTCACATCTTTTATTTTAGTTTTGTTGGATTGAAACTCTAATGTCTCTATTACCCATAGAAGATTCATTGTAAATCATTTCATGCCACTATTGCAGGTATATTGTCATTTAATGTTTGTTTGCGTTGAAGCATGGTGTTCTCATAATTGGCTTGAATATAAATTATTCAAGGAGGGAATTCCCATATGCGTTTCCTTCTATGGATGGTGCAGAGTCAATCTCTTCAGACTGTGATGGAGAAATTTATTTGTGGTATCAACCACTGACATTGACATCATATTTCCATTATTCAACGATGTGTTGGGAATTTTGGGTTCTTTGAATTTCTAGCCACTGGTAGTCTACTTTCCAGTTGAGATGTACATTGCACAAAATAGAGTCCCAAGATGGACAGTCAAGTGGACCATTTTCCAAATATTCAGCTTCATAGCTCTTCTTATAATAGTGATAACCGTTGTTGGCTCCTTAAAAGGCCTTGTGAAAGACAAGGAGACATAGAGAGGTCTTTCTATATGGTATTTAAAAATTCACAGATTCTATAATGTTTTTTTCCTGTTTCTTGGAAGGTATAAAAAGTTTGAAGTGAAAAAAATAGAGCACAGTAAGAGGTATTCCTAGCTACCAGCTACGTGTTGGGAGTGAGCTACATGATCCAACACAATTTTTTTTAATGAATCCATAGTTATAATCATGGATACATTATTAGAGTTGAATTATTTATTTGCACATTAATAAAAGAATATATCTTACTCACTGTAAATTGCAATACAACGCCCATTTGACCAACTCTAATTTTAACTGGTCCTCTCTAATTATATACTTTGTACGTTGTAGCTTTTTAGAATGAAATATTAAATGGAACTATCCACATAGCCACTCTACAACTCCAAAGTATGTGTTTGTCTTTCCTACTTCTCTCTTATATTACACAATTCTCAGTCGCCAATCACAATTTATGAAGTCAGTCTTTGATGGCCAAACTTTGCTTGATGTCATCTAGTCTAATACTCCGGATTTAAACAAAATTCATGTTTTCCATACAACCTAAAACCTTTCGATGTATCTATGATCTGCACTTTATATCCCCCACTATTTTTATGCCTTCTTTCTATATAAAGTTGGCCTTTATCCTTAAAAAAAAACTACCTTATTATAGTTTTATCTCCAATCCATTCAAATAGTCCCAATATGCCTCCAAATCACTTAAAAAAATCAGATTCTCAAGAAACACAGTTTTGCCAACAAATGCAAAACATTCAGAAGGTTTTACCATTTTGTAGTCCAACCACAGGCACAACTTCATCATACAAATCCACCAATTATAAAATTGTCTTCCAGTGAGTTTTATTTTATAGAATTAGGAATGCCTCTTGTTTTTTATTGAGGAGAGACCAAGATCCACATAGATCTTGTAGCTATAACCCAAACATTTGTCCTTCTAGTGAATAAGCTTCTCATCTATTGTTATTTTGGTTAACATATACTGTTTATTTGGCCCATTTTTATTACTAAAGGGATTCAATTTTGTGTTTTAGACTATCTCAATTATGGATAATTTTTCAACAAATATTGTCGAGCTAGCTCAAAGAAAATTGTGCTGTCCATTTTAGATAACCATCTTAAACCTATTGGAACACATATAAGAAGACTCTCCTCTTGAAGATTGACTTTGATCAAACCTACTAATAAATTGATAAAGTCTATGACCAAATTAACTAGTCTTTCATTATTGAGATGTTGACTTGTCTAGGTTTTGGCGAGAGATGTGTTGTGACAATGAACACTCTTTTATCCAATGCCTCGGATTTTGTTTCTATGAATTATTCTCTAACCCCATGCATTTTGCTTCATTTGTTTATTAGACATCGTTGACAATAGATGTCTTAGGGTATTTGCTCAGTTAGAGGTCACATTTAAGGGATTTCTCTCCCTAATGATTCAAAGATGGTTGATAACCATTTTTCCAACCATTCTCTTCTTTCACGGCATGTAAACCAAAATTTAGCGAATATAGCTAGAGATGATTTACTTATCCACTATGAGACCTCTAAGTTGGTTATTGTTGATTACAAAAATAATTATTGGTTAGCTGGTTTTGGTGACCCCCCTACCTAGCATGGACCTCTCTTTAACTACCATGTGAGATTGGTGTCCTCAACCACACAATGTAACATTATTTTCTATCAAAATAAGGACCCCCCTTTCCTGAGAATTGATTGTTGTTGGAGATATTCTTCATGCCTCCAATGTTTAATATTTGTCTTTCTAGTTACCCAAAAAAGCTCAATTTCACCCATGGCGTAGGTCTTGCATTCATATTTATGGGCCAAGTATGGAGGAGAACAATGTCTCCTAATGGTGGCCAAGAATGTTTGTATTATGCCCAAGGATGGGGGAGATCCTCGACTGATTAATGTGGAAACTCTTAGGAGCATTCTTTCAACTACATGATGGTTTGATGTTTGAATGTGTCTTTGTCTTCATAAGTTTTGTTGCAGCATAGACTTCATACAACTCAACATATTAGTGGGATTCAGGTGTATTTAAGCTCATGTGATGTTTCTTTCATAACTAGTCACAATTCCAATATTAACATTTACAAATTTAGATATAGGAATGCTAAACAGGAAAACCCAATTGTATAAAATAGTTAAATACAAATTACAATCTACAAAATAGTTAGCGACCATTTTACTACCATATAAAATATAAAATCTCATGGTTATTATGTATTAAGAATACGTTAATGATCAACAAGTAGTTACTATATACAAGATTAAAATTATGATGGTAAAGCTGAGCATGCATAAGTGAAAAGTGTATCCCTTCGTAAGACATAGATTTTGTAGGAGGAAAGTCCAGTGTCTATATTTCCCTCATCCTGCAAGCCAATCAATCCTTAACAATTAGATCAGATGAGGTGATTAAAGTTGAGAATTATTCAACCACTCACTTGAAGTTTTAGTCCATAAATCATTTGGGAGTCGCAATCCATAAGTTTCATGGAAGCCACTGTAGCAGAGCTAAGACAATTAAGCACTCAACAGGTGGATTTCATCATCAGTTCTGCATGTCAATAGACATTTTGTTTTCATTTCAAAGGCTTTCTATTCATTGCACCTGCCCTTCCTAGCCACTACTTCCAAATTTGGGTCCTAATAACTCATCACCACTAATGTCAAAGCATAATCAAAATCCCAACAAAAGCATAAAGGCTTTCCACATTATTCTGTGGAACTTTTCATTCCAAAATTTGATTCTTATTACATTTCTCTATGAATTTTGCTTGAAAATCCTTAAGGAAAATGTTTGAGGCTTTTCAGTTTGGCAACAACAAAAACATTGAATGATTTAGATTAAAATGAAAATCATCTTTCATGCATAGGAAGTAGACAAAAAAAATCCTCGACCTACATTTACCTAGAATATGTGCATTGTTTCCATGGGAAGGAGAGCATTTTCTTTCCCACACAAGCATCTGGGCAGTTGGTTACCAGGTTGACAATTCCTATATTATTGCTCAGAACAATCCAGGATAAGGGGAATGAGAATATAAGCTAGTACAACAAGCTGATAGCATTAGCAACACAATGGCATGAGACATCATTTAGTCTATAAACAACCCATGAGTACTAGGGTCAATACCTATAGGATCTAGCATTGTTCCTCCGCAATTAGGTATGCAACTAAAACAAGTTGAAGTAACCCTCTAAGGCACAAAGCACGCAGATCCATAGGAAAATCTTGAGAATGCAAGTGTAGCTACAATTGACAATTGTAGGAAGTCAATGGCATATTTGCAACATTAGATATAAATAATAGGGAGAGAAGCCTTCTTGTCTTATGCTCAGTCATCTTGCAAAGGTTACATCCTTGATCAAATGTAAGGCACAACAAGGATTTGTCTAGTACAATGAAGCTCAACAACAATTTCTTCAAGCGAGCAACGGAAAGAAGATTACAACAAATAAAATTATATTGAAATTGAAGAAAAATATGATCTATAAACAAAGAAGGACGTACTATAGATGTAAGACTGTGATTTCTAAACTTCCACCCGGGAAATATGATGACATGGGACTACTTTCAAAAGTGTCTACAACAAATATCCTACATTAATAAAAGGCATGTAGTTTATGCTCGTGTAGTCCAACATGTAGGACAAAAGCCATTGGCTGAGAATTCTTAAAGAAAGGAAGATACCTACAATTATCCCACTTTCACATCTTCATTAGATTTCATTATTTTCTTAATTCTGCCAAGAGGAAGTTGATGCTTCTTAAGCTTTGTTAGCAACAAAATACAACATCTCATAAGCCATTATCCTTTCACTTATTTCTAAGGTAGAGGAAGTACAACATAAAATCTTTAATTGGTTAGCCTTGCAATTTTCTTTCATGCAAGAAAGGCTTCTACATCATCGTATTTTTCTTGAAAAACACTCATTATTTATTGTATGTGTGTCACTTCTCAGTTAGTATTAGATATTTGAGCCTCTTTCCTCAAAATTGTAGGAAATTATATGTTGACCTCTGTCTTGACTCTTGTTCTGACATAATATGTGCCTGCCAATTCATTTTCTGTTAATTTATCACAATACCTATATCTAATAAGCACATGAGAATTATTTATGAGGTGCAGTGCTTAGACAAATGCATAAATAAGGGGATAATTGATTCGCTCTGAGATCGTAAGAGCATCATTAAGGAAATAATTTAATTATGCCATGAGTTAATGTTTATAAGCTTTCTTGAGAAAATGGATGGAAACCGTGGTAATAAACATTTCGGTAGTTTTTCAAAGATTAAATTTGACCACTAAAATGCAAACAACTTGTATAGAGATTGTGGCCCAAAAGATCAATGTCATTGCTTGCTTGCTAAGGGAGGCACAATTTTTTTAATTTCCAAGAAAAGGTTAAAATTGATCTAATGAATTTTGAACATTGCTTTGGTTGAGGATTAAATTCTTCTACTATGATGTATATTTCTTTCTCTTTTCCCCTCCCAAAAGGAGTTTCATTTATACATGGAAAACATTGAATTGAGCTGACCGAATTTCAATAGAGAATCAAAAAAGAGCCTCTGGTATCTTTCCATTTCTACCCTTCAAATTCAATCCTATTGATCCTTGTTTTTCTACTGAATCTAGTTATTATTGCAAATAATTCCTTCGTTTTCTACAACTTCATTCTCAACCAATTCCACACCCTGTTCTTCTACTTCAAAAAAAACCCTTCGTCCTCTACGTTCTTAATATCTAGGTCTGATGGATGATTCAAAACATTTGAAGCACAATTATCTTGTTATTTTTCAGGTACTTATTTAAGCCCTATTTTTTCTAAATGACTACCTTGAGATTTTTCATTCAGGGCAGAATTCTCAGTCTATAACATTTAGGATTGTAGCCCTAATTCCTGACTTGGGCTAGGATCGTTGAGATTAAGGTGTGCCATTCGAATGAAATTGACAAGATCATCCCTACCCTTCTGCGACTGAAGAGGGGAACCACTGCTATACACGATACTGGTAAATCTAGGAACAACCCTTGTCTTTGGAGTTCCTCGAGATGAACTGGGTAGGCTTTTTGAAATCCCACTAGGCATTCTTTCTACTTTATGCTCTACATAATCCTTGAACCTACAACTCCCAATATGATAACTCTCATCCTTGTCAAGAATTTTGTATCCTAACCCCACAACAACCTCCTATGCATCCACTAAAACTATAAAAATGATGAATGGCCTTGATTGGAACTTCGTGGTTCCATGAGAACTCCCATGCCTGTTACTACTATCGTGGACATGGCAATGGATACACAGAATTTAGTCAAATTCGGCTACGCTTAGAAACAAGCGAGCGGACATAGTTTGAACAACTACATCTCCCTCCTTTGCAATTTCTTTGCGTTTGGTAGGGAAAGGGAACCAGTTCTATAGTGCAATAACCACTGCAGTTCAGGTTTCTATATCTGATGGATGAAGGCTGTATGCATTTTTTCCCTCACTGTTAGTGTCGTGCAACTATTTTTCCTAACTATTAATCCAACTACACAAAAAATTCAATGGTCTAACATTTGATCAAACACTGTAGATGTACACCGTGGGAACTGGGGGAGTTGTTTTCAAAGAGGAATGCCTTACGACGTAATTAATTTATGATTTTATTTATGAGGTAAAGACAGATGATTTGTGTTGAGTTTAGTTTATGGGATATTGATTTGCATAAAGTGTAAAGTAGTTGATTTATATGCGGATATATATTTTATTACATTATTGGTTTAATAATTTAAAATTTATAGAAAAAGTTTAAGGGTAGAAGTTGCTTTTTGGAATCATCTAACTTACAATTTTGGTAATATCATCCATTGAAATTAAGCTCAACTTAAAATTAATCAAGTTGAAAAAGACAAAAATGAAAATTACCTCATCATTTCATTATTGATTATTAATAATTTACATGAATATTTTTAAAAGTATTTCAATTTGTTCATAAATTACATGATTATATTTAAAGGTATTTTTATTGTATTTAGAGCTTATATATATACTATGATATTTAGTATATGTGTAATTTTCTTTCACATCTATATTTAATTAAAAATTTATCATGAACCCTTTTAAAATATAAATAAAATATTTATTAAATTAAAAAATATGATTATTTATATTTAAAAGATAAGAAAAAACACACATGTAAAATTTGTCTAGTTTTCTAACTAAAAATATTATAAAATAAGAATGTTTTTAATTAAAAATTATTAATATTTAACAACCTAGTAGGAATTTCTTCCATTATCAATATAGAGATAATATGTGTTATTTAAAAAAAAAAACATTCTCAATCATAAGTTTTTTTCCCAATTTCCATATTAAAATAATATATATTACTACAACTAAATATAAAGAAGATATTGTAATAACACATCGATGAGATATTATAATAAAATATTAATAAAAATAATATAAGGAAAATAATTTTAACTTCAAATCATAAATAATAAAACGTAAATGTAAAATAATAATAATAAATTCAATTCAAATTTATTATATTTGAATGTTTTTTTTATTAATTAAAAATTAAATATTTTTATATATATATTATATATTATATTTTTAAAAATCTATAATATTATATATTTAATTTTTAATTAGTTAAACCTAAATTAAAAATAATAATATTTTATATAAATAAGAAATATATTTAAAATATAAATAATAACCCTAAATCAATTTAAAATATAAATTATGTAGGTAATTAAATCATTTTAATGTATAAATAAAATAATAACTCGATAGGGTCAAGTTCACGATCTTTAATGGAATATCCTACGAAAAACAAACTATAGAGGCTCTCTTATGAAAAGTCCTATTGTAATTAGTTGAGTTCAAAGCAATACAAGTTCAAAGCCATACAAATAAAACGAAGATCTTTGGAAGCAACACGATACATTCTACTTGAGCGTTCGAATTCAAGTGGTATATTATCTCCAAGTTAGATAGGGCCATTAGAGGTTGGATGATCTAATATTTTCAGTGCTTTCATTGTCACGGTAGAAAATATATTATTATAAATTAATTTATTATTTTGTTTATGCGGCATAGATTAGATTGTTTGCGTAACATTTTGTTTTTATTATGTTATTTGTTTAGATAAAGAGTAGATTAGTTGCTTTATATGAGATTTAGTTTTTATTAATATTTTAATTTTATAAGTTTATAGAAAGAGGTTAACAATTTTAATTTTATAGAAAAAGGTTAAGGGGAGGAGTTATTTTTGAGAAATAAAATTATTCTATTCGGTTTTTAGGTTTTCATAAAGTCTACAATCTTAGTAGTATCATCCAATAGTTGGGTAGATCAACATCAAACATTGAGGTTAAGATTAACTTAAGTTTGATGAGAAATGAAAAATATTACTTTATCATTTAATTAATAGAAAATTATAGGAATATATTTAAAAGGATTTTATTATTGATAAAATATTCATAAATTACAAGTTTAAGCGACATATGTAATTCTTTTCATATTTAAATTGTAGTTGAAGAATGTTTTTTAAAATAAAAATAAAATATTTATTAAATAAGAAAATGATGATATCTATAATTAACACGCACAGACACATAGTTAGTTAGTTTCACTTTCTTTCTCTTTTTAAGTTAGAGCAAAGGATTTCATTACTCAAAAAACGTTACATATAGTGTAACAGGCCAAAACTGGCAAAGTCCAAACCATGACTACAAATATTAGCAACATTTCCATCCAGATCATATTGAGGTTACAAATATGGGAACTAAAACACTAAAACAACTATGCAACAAAAACTTAAACAAATCAATAATATGAACCATCAGTGGGGCATTTCGATACATAACAATACATAATAAAAACATGATATCCAACATCACTCTTCTTTGAAGAAAAGTGATGACCAACACGAACAATGCACCACCCTTGCAAAAAGAAATGTCACCATGTGAAAACCCAAAGAAATAGTGTATCGTCCCTGCAAAACATACACATCTCATAGTATCAATAAGCAAGTAACAATATGTGGCGTATGAGCGGTAATTTCAAGAGCCAGACCATATAATGCTACCAAAAAATAATAAACCATTTGAATGATTACCATATACCACAATGGAGAAAGTATCAAAAATATTTGAAATATCTAAATATTGAAATCCATTAAACACATAGACATCGAAATTGAATATTTAAGACCCTTGTCTATCAAAGCAAATCATTGTGAAATCAACAATATTGTTAAGAGAACGACCAAGAGGATCTGTCAGAGGATAAGTAAGTCCTCCGGAGTGAGAGTTTGAGACAATGTAGCTTTTCACACGGTGTAAACGTGCATCAATATCATCTAAACAAAAACAAACATTCTTGAGCAAGCACTTTATATCCTCTTGACCAACAAAAAGATTGTAATTTTCAACTTGCCTATCCTGTAAAATTATACAAAGGGTATCCATTAATTGATGAATAGAGAGAGAGCACAAGAAATGCAATCTTCGTTTCCTTAAATTTTCTGGGTTTGGGAGCCATTGGAAACCATTGCCTTCCACTTCCAAGTTGAAAAAGTAAGGATGGTCTCCAAACTTGTTCAACTCCAGCTGCCAAATTTCCCTAACAAATTCCAGAGGGACAAAATAAAAATATGAGGCAATTGATTCCAAAGAAAACAACAGATGATGATAAACCCCAAAATAAGTAGCTCCACTTCTACGACTAGCCTTACATTGATGTGGATGCATAGTGAGTGGGGTAAGAGAAAAGGGATAAAAAAAAAAGAGAAACTTAATACCCACAGAACACACCAGAGGATCAGCGATAAACCTATGAAGACTTGAGAAGCACAATAGGTAGTTGTCTCCTAATTCCCAACAACTTAGTTCAAATTGAACCAGGGTTAGACAATTTTCCCCACCACGCACCACAAAGATATACTCCCAATAATCTTGTGAAACACATCTAGAAATTTAAAATCATTGAAACTGAGATAAGGCGATACCAATTGGACACAAAGAATAAACAATTGAAACTAAATTAAAGAAACACATTGTCCTCCAAGGATCAAAATAGAGTGGAATATAGCCAATATGAGAGCATAGCACCCAATTTTGATATATACTCCACAGATGAAAAGGACAAAACCGCAGACTACAACTAGATAGAGAAAAGGATACCAACATCCACTAACCAATATAGGGTAGGGATATGAAATACTTGAAAATTCATGATCCTAGAGGGATAAATTCGAAAGGACAATGATCGGTTCAAACACAGGATTACTCATTGAGAAGTGAAGAAAGAGAATAAAGAACAATGGCCCAATGTTATTATTGTCACCTACTGCAAAATATGTTTTCAACTGTCAAAAGAGTGCAAAAGAGCAGAGAAATTTGCAGTCATCTTCCAAGCCCCAAAGGGAATCAAAGTCTAAATTAGAACCTCTCCATTAGAAATTTCTTTGAACAATCTCTCCAAGGATATATAGAAGTTAAAATTTATGGTCTTTTGAAGTTCAAGAATTGAAGCATCAAGGAAGGAAGGAACGTCGCAGGTCTAATATTAGCGATCGCATATCGGAGGTCCATCGACATGGTATATCAATGATTTCACGTCAGAGGTGTGATATCGGAGGTCCAACGACATGGTATATCAATGATTTCATGTCAGAGGTGTGATATCAGAGATTGGCAAAAGGAGGTCCCAATAGTTAGGCATATCGATGATTTACCATCACACATCAGAACTACAAGCACATCAACATATCATATATCAGAAGTCCGATATATCAGCGATCACAAATGGAGTAGGTAGTATCGAAGATCAGCAGTCGGCAGATCGCAATGTCAAGAATATTGGCACATTGGAAATCAAAGGATAACAACTCTTGAATGTGTGAACCTTTAAAATGTGCCTATAGCATAAAACCGTTGGTGGACTCAAAAATAAATTTAAAAAGGATTTTCCCACAAAACTAAGGATGGATAGGCCCTTTTCTCTCTGCTCTAGTAAGACAGGTGGTAGCATTTAGCTCATTCTGATAAGCTACATGTGGCGGCATAGGATTGGCTTTGATAGTGATGCGTCACAGCACAAGATTGGCTCTGATAAGGACACGTGACAGTATCGAAGGACACGTGGCAGGAATTTTTGGCGTTTTGAGGGGGGATAAGGGCACATATTTGGGTGACATGTGTCACCACTAAAGAAGTGCCACATGGCAGTGATGACATCACATCGGAAATCGCATATCAAAGGTTAATGGATGTCGGCACTTTACAACAGTGGACACTTGAAAAAGTGTCTATAAGGGGGCTTTGAGCTACAGGGCTAGTGCATGATCTATGAAAATATAAAGAAACTTGGGCACTATGCAGTTGACAAAGGAAAAATAGCCCTCGGGGAGGAACGAAAGGCCCCAGAACCTTAGGGCTAAGCACCTGGCCATAACCCTTAGTGATATGAAGAGAAATGCAGAAAGGGGCTAGAACAAAGGGGGCCAGAGGATCTTGGAACTCGATGTTGTCGCATGATCCTTTAAGAGTAAAAGTTCCTATATTTTAAATTTCTGGTATAGAATTAGTGGAGTGTTACATTGAATATCAGACTCTTACAGTGTTATAAAGGAATTTTAGAGGATGGATGAGTCGCAAGGTATGATACTTGAGCAACATAGAGGCCACCACTGTTAATTGCTCCCAGTGCTAGAAAGTGGTGAGTTCATTCAGTTCAGGCAGAAAGCAACAGGGAGGTCGACCGAGTAATGGAAGAGGCACATTGTGGTAGATACATGGCTTATCAGAGGCCATCATAAGAAGTGGCGTGGAGATATTTAGCTAGAATCATCATTCAACTTTTCCCATGATTTGTTGTTATGTTTTTTTTGGTTATTCTGTTATGTTGTATTTAAAAGAAAGGAATCATTATGTTGCAATGATTTGAAAGACAAAGCCTTAACACATCGAGACAACAAGTTCATCAAACAACTGAAGCTCAGGATAAGATATTTTTGTAACCATTTTCAAAGCTTCCCCTCTCCTTATAAATAGAGGGAAGAAACAATTAAGAAAGGCTCTTGAATTCTTCAAGTAAGAGGCTCAAATTTCGTGGTTCCAAACTGGTTCTATTTTCCTATTCATGAGGGATTTGGGCGATAAGTGTGGAATGTATATGGACTGGTAATTTGGACTCGATCTTCATGTATTAATGAAAGTATTCTATTGATTACTATCAGATTAATGAGCAGTATGTTTTCCTCGTTGTATCTCACTTCATGTATATTTCTCTTCCACTAAAATTGTGTAATGAAGTTGTTGGTTTCACCCTCTCATGGTTATATGTATGTTGCTAAGTAGTAATAGTTTCTGTGTTAATTAAATATTTACATGTGTTATTTGCTAGCTTACAGTACCTTTATGACCACAAATTTACTTATGTTTATTAGTGACAAGTGTGTCCATGAGGTACAAAGTATGAAACCTTAATTCACGCTCCACAATTCCTTCCATTTCACCTCCTCATTGTTTCATACTTACTATTAGAGCTTGATTCTCAGGGTTCTACATTGTATCCAACCCTTTACATCAAATTCCCTTCTTTCTTTCCTCCTCTTCATGTTATTACAACGCCAATATTAAGGTTGCCTATTGTTGTGTGTCAGCCACAAAAATCAATCATTTCTCTTGATATTAACAGATTTATCGCTTGTGTATTCAGATCTATGTATTTGCTTGAGTCCACCTTGATCAAGGACTATTGAACCAACTCCCCTTTATTATCTTTTTTTTCAAACTACGTGACAATTAGAGTGCAACAAAAATCCCTACTCATAATAATCAAAAGCACTCCTCTCTTAAGATGTCCTAGGCACTGGTCTTATTTCAACCCAGAGGTTGTCTCTAGGATGCTTCTATATTTCCTGTAGCACTTGTGCAACAAGTGATAGAAAAATCTACAACAACTATCATGAGTATGAAGGAAACCACGAACCCGGGTAGTATGCCTTCACAAAAACCCAAAACAACCCCAACTACATATAAATACCGAGAAGAACCTCCAAAAAACCACATAAACTTTGCCAGAGTTCACTAGGAAGGGCGCGATGAGGATATGACCTCACCACCACTAGACTTCACTATGTAGTCTCGCCACCTTCTACCAACGTCCATGCATTTATAATAAAACTTGATGTTACTTTATGTCACCAAATTGAAATATGAAACCAATGCCACATAATAACTGATTTGAGACAAGTAGAGGGGTTGCTTGCCTTTCAAATAGGGAAATAAAAACATTCCTCTAGGACTACACTCCCATCAGGGATTTAGTTAGTTTTAATTAAAAGCATCATAAAACAATGATAATATCAGTCTCACTTTTATTTCTCAATTCGTTCTTGATATTACAACGTATTACGAAGAAAATGTATAATTCCTTTAGTTCTTACTATAAAGATGAAATGTGGAATTGAAAAAGAAATAAAATTCACTCTCAACCACAAATAAATTATTTATATTTTTATAATAAATAACATAAATTGCACTGAAATACTTCTACATTTGAAAATGAAGAAAATATTAAGAACAATTTTTTATTAATTTTTTTTTAATATGTTAATTATCATATTAAGAAATTAACCATAATATCATAACAATAAATTTAAAGTTTATTAATAAACACACACACACACACACACACACACACACACACACACACACACACACACGCGTATATATATTAAAATTTATTTTGTTATATAAATTAAAATAATAACTTGATAACATCAAATTCATGATTTAGAAAGTCCTAAAAAAACCCTATTGGTTCAAGTTCATGATCTTTGATGGAAAGTCCTATTGTAATTGGTTAAGTTTAAAGACTTAGAAATAATGCTTACAATAGTATATTAACATCTTATGTTTGTTGGTTGTTGTAGTTTGTTGGGAGTTTTTCTCAACAATAATCTCCTAGTATGGAATGTGTTGGATCTCATAAGCACTATATATGTGGGATGTATTTTGGTTTTGGAATGTAATATACACATTGTTTGTGTGTAATTTGTGCACTATGTCTACAACTTCTCAATTTCTATTTTGGTATCAGAGCCCATATGGTCCTGACTAACTCAAGGGAAGATCATGGATATGGAATAAATTCGAGGATTATGTATAGACTAGTTAGTGTGTAAGAGAGTTTAGTTTTTGATTACTGCAATGTTGAAATTTATATTTATTTTTGTGTGTCTTTTCGTGCATGGTTGTGAGGAGGATTTGGAAACAAAAAATGACTCTCATTTCTTTATATCAAAGAGGGCATATAAATAGTCACTTGGAATCACCCAACCTTCAAAGAAATTGTGATAGGAGCCTCCATCCTTGCCACGTTTTTGAGCATATTCATGGAGATTCATTCGAATAAAAATTGGAGAATTTGAGGGGGATAAAATTCATTGAACATACTCTACTTATTTTCTTTCTTTATTTGATATGCAATCATTTTAAAATCTTGATTTTTCTTCGGTAGTCCTCTCCCTCTAAGGCAATGACTCTCTCTCTCATTCTTTGATTGATCTGCTCATGGGGTCTATTCTCAAATTCCCTTCAGATCATGGGTCTCCCTTCATGGCCAATATATATCCATACTTCAACTACATTGGCAATAGAGATTCCATATCTTTAGACTATGCCTTGTTTAATTCCACATTTTTGGTCGTGCAAGACAAAGATCAGAACTACAACAATTTATTTGACGCCATGGATGATAATCTTTTCTTAGTTATGGAAGCATTAGGATATTCCAATGACCCACTTGTCATTGATTAATTACTGAATGCAGATGGACTTCTTCTAGCAAGGATGTGGCCACAGTTGACAATACTCGGTCATATAATAACAATCTGATTTAAAATGTATTATCCATTGTAGCAACATTCAAGAGGTTGGTAATGAGCTTGGAGACCTATATCTTGAATGAGAACAAGAAGCCTAGGGACGAAACCATGTGTTTGAAGGCCAATGAAGCAGTCATTTGGTTGGTGAGAATATTTAATAATTCTTTGTGATGTAGTATGTAAAGAGTTGAAGGAGGTTGTGTGCTCATTTTTTTTATCAGTTATGTTGTGCAATCACTTTTTTTAGTGGATTGAGTGGTGTGAAAATTCTTGTGTAATTTTTTAATGGATCTATGAAGGAGGGTGACTCACACTTTTATATTTTTTTTGTTAGATGATCTATATAATGAACCACAAAGCACAGGTCAATTATTAAATAGACTAATATGACCCATCATGCTTCAAGATCATTAGTTATAGGTTTTTCTTAATAAGTTCAAGTTGATGTGACTCATTGTGCTTTGAGGGCATCAACCTAGGTTATTTTAATGAAAGTTCGGAAGAGTAGTTGATTGATTTTTTTGCCTTCTTTCTTAAACAAATTATTTAGGTTTGTAAAAAGTGAAAAATCCTTAAACACATCATTAATTTGATTTTGTTTATATACTGCTACAATTTGTTGTTCTTGGTGCTTGGAAACCTCTGAACAACGACTATTAGTTATAGTACGAGATCCTAATGTGTTAGACAACTCAAGTTGTATGATCAATTTGTAAGCACATTGAATATCCATACCATCTTCCTATAAATTGATGGATAGCTGAAAGAAAAATGTCTGAAAGATGATGATAAGTCCGTAATGTAACATACCTAAATTCACATCCAAAAAAAATTCCTTTTCATACTGCAATGTTGCTATAATTGTATTACCTTTAAAATATTCTTGCTTACAACCTAGTTACCTCATATTTGTATGAATTTAGTTAAATTATTTTACTAACTCTTGTCGTCATATATTTCAAATTTCTATTCTTCTAATAAGTTATTATGATGCGAAAAGTTTCCTCCAATTTACTGATCCCACTCTAGTCATAATGATTACATAAAGGATTTCTTGAAATATCTTTGTTGCTAGAATATTGTCCATATGTCATTTGTTAGATGACTTTATTGTATGCATCATATATTTTACTCTTATGCCTTATTAGGTTTCACTACAAAGTCCTCGAGGTTCTTATTAGTCCCTGCCATCTGATAATGGCATGGGACTATAGTAATCGATATAACAGATTTTTACATTAATTTTAGCTGCTTATTATGTAGATTTCTACAAATAACCAAAGTATCTAACACATCACTGTATGGAATTTTTTATGCCTTCTTATTTGTCCTCTTCTTGAGGTGAAGAGGCTAAACCATATGTTATAATTATCTATTTCCTTTGCATTTTGAGAAGTTTAATGAAAGTTTGAAACTAATGCTAACATTAGTTTGAATAACATTTCATGCTTAGTAATTAAAAACATATGTTCTGTTTATGTTACAAGGTTGCCCAAGTTCTTGTCTACTGTCGTGGTGAGAGTGAAATAGTTGTTCCTCCTTCATGCAGCTGCCCAACTGGGAGTACCCACTTGTCTACTATCATGGCGAGAGTGCAACAATTGTTCCTCCTTCATGCAGCTGCCCAACGGTTATGTTGAAGAACTTTTATGTTGTCAACTAGCACAAGATCAACTGGCTTTTGAAGGAGCTCCCCATCTAGAACGATGCAAGTGGCCAGCTAGGTTACGCTCTGAGTCTATAATTTGAGATTTGATAAATCCAATTTGGCTCCTAGCTGCTAGCCTCTTTCCATGCCTATTCATGCTCCCTTGCTCCTGCCTTTATTATCTGCTTTCATGTTCTTGCCATGCCTGTTCCTGCACTCTACTCCCTCCTAATTCTCTAGAGGTATTTTTTTTCTTTTGGTCAACTTCAACTTTTCTTTTCCTGCAGAATTATTAATTTTCATTGATAATTTTTTTCCTTGCAAAATTATGAATTTTTTTTCATTTATGAGTTTGCAGAATTATCAATTATAATTTCAGAATAATAAATCAAATTTATACTTTTTTGTTTTGGTTATCGATACTTACTGAACTTTAGGGTTGAACTTCATGAACTTCATGAGCTTCATGAACTTCAGGGCTGAACTTTAGGGTTGCATCAACTTAGGTGATAAGTTGCCCTTGGCCATGGTGCATTCCATTCAAAAACTTGCTATGCTCTTTCTGTTTGATAACAGTTGCCTATCGGACACTGACGTTCAAGCTTAGTAAAACCAATGAGGGATTCGGTCAATAAAACCAAACTCCTTCCTTATTGACTCCCAACTATTGCATTCTAAAGCCAGCTTGTTTCATATTCGAATGAAGTTGGGCTTGACCCACCTGGCTTGGCCTATTTTATTGGGAAGACTATTGATTGATAGATCTTGATTTGATAGATCACTATGGATCTTTACTGCCCCCAATCTATCTATTGATGTCATTTCAAGTGGGGGCAAGCCCATCACTCTCTAACAAAACAAATCAGCGAAGAGGTAGCCCAGAAGATATATTATTTCTTACTGCAGGGGAGCTCGGAGGACTACTGCTAAGAGCAAAGAAACAAACATAGAGGAGTTAGCTCAATAGGAAGACAAAACCATCGATAAACTACCCAAATAGGCTATTTATCCTAAGCAGGGATGATGTTACCTTAGAACGAACGAAAATTGCCTTGAAACACATTCGGAGCATGAGTTATGAATCACAAAATCCAAAGGAATCAAGGATCGAAACTTCCATAGTTATCTTTCCTTTACTAAACTATTACCAAAGGTGGAATAGAGTTGCGTAGACAAAGCTAGGTTGGATTCACTATGAAACTAAAAAACTATAGACAATCATATTGTAAAGCATTTACAAATCATTTTTCATATTGTAAAGTGTTTACAAATTATTTTTCAGAATTGCAAAATAACAAATATCAAGTAGCTTTCCAAATTGATTTCTATTGAAAATTTCTCAAAAGATAAATGTTTTCATTGGTTAATATATTAATTTGAACTTAAGTTCTTGAAAAACTGATGTGTCCACTTTTGGAAAAGACTTGATATTTATTGATGTTGCAAGTTCTGATGTTGCTGGTGCTGTTGCATTGATGCCCCGAAAGACCTGATATTTATTGATGCCACAAGTTCTGATGTTGTTGGTGATGTTGTGGTGAGGTGAATTACTATATATACTGTAAGACTATAGAAAACGCATACCATTCCTTACCCAGTAGTGGCTTTGCCTGTGGACTACCCAATGGAAGGCCAATGGAGGGTTCATAATGAACCTTATACTGCTCCTTGCGAGGAGCCAGACTTCATTCAATTTGCAGATTCGAAAGATGAATGGCTGGAGGGGTTGAATGAGTTGAACAGTTGTGTTTGTTTAGCGAGCAAACAAGAAGCATGTAAGTAATGAAATTTCAAGTCTTTATCCCAGCCCACCTCTTCTCCCAGCTTTTTTCATTTCGTTTAATGCACAAGCGCTCATGGACTGTAGCTATTGTCTTTTCTACATTATTGTACTAACAGCTTACATGAAGAACAAGCCAATATCCTATGGACACATAGAAATGAATGCGTTAGCATAGAAATGAATGTGTTAGCATAGAAATGAATTTGTTAGGCATCTGGCGAAGAAACTTCAGTACACGTGGCTGTTCTATCAATAAATCACTTAGAAAATCTTGTTTCACGTGTTATACCTTTATATTATCAAAATATATCATATGTCACTATTTGTAATAATAATATTATTTTATATATCACTGATTTATTGCTTTTCAATAATATGATTTATTGCTTTTCAATATTATATGGCTTTTCATAACATTATCACGGACATTGAAATATGGTGAGATAATACATATGATAATCATTTTAGGTTAGAAAACTCATCTTTAAAGGAATTATAAAGTATATTTGAAGCTATTTTTTGTTTTATACCTTTGGCATGATCTTGTTCTAGCTGGTCAACACACGCCTTTTTCTGGTATTCAACGGAAGTTCTGTAATTATACCATTCAACAGTGTTCAATGGAAGTTCTGTAATTATACTTTTGATGGAAGTTTTGTAATTATACAATTCAACAATAGAATGAAAAAATACACTCATCATGTTAGGAGTGCTTTACAGGTTAGAATTACAAAACAAATTGAAAAAGAACTTTTCAAAATAATTTGGCAATTGAAATGTAAGAAATGCAAAATAGGTATGACATGCATGAAATTCCCTCACTGACTTTGCTTGCTAGTGGAATGGGTGGGCTAGTCTTGCTTTCTAGGGGTGTGTAGCTTTTTGTTGCAATGATTCTGTAATATGAAATCTGAAAATTTGACTTGCTATGTGGGGTGTTGCCTATTTGACCTGGGACCATGGAGGCTCCTCTATGGCCTATTGAAAAAAACAAACCATGCTATAGCATAACATTTCTTCTGCTGCTTCTTAACGGTGCATGCATCCATGGAGAAAAATAGCTGGCGCTCGAGTAGTATGGATCTCAAAGTAAATGAAACCCAATGTTGTAGTTCTAGAAATAATACTAAGAAATTAGGGAAGGGAAGAGAATGTTGCATGTGTGGCGATGTTGGATTTCAGGAAAGCTTGTTCATATGCCAAAGATGCAACCTCTAATTTCAACACACGTGAGTCTCTGTTTCACAACAATTTCGATTTCGACACATATACGAGTCTCTCTTTTTGCAAGCTTTTGCTGAGCTGCAAAGTTGCAATGCTTTGTTATAGGTGTAGATAGATGATATACCTTTGTTACCGAGATTATGCTACTCGAGATTAAGGCACAAGGAGCATATCTACAAGCACGGATAAGCATACTTAAGCAGACTCGATGATCGGTAAAGGTAGCAGAGAAAGATAAAGTTTACCTAGATTTTAAAATCACAATTTCATCGCCATCAACATTAACAAAGACACCAACCTTCACAAATTCATTGTGGTTGTGCTCTGACCATGGAGGAGAATGAAGGCATATAGGTATTTTTCATTCATTGTCCCTGTTTATTTGATGGCATGTAACACTTTGCTATGTTCCCTTCAACTATTCATGGTCATAGTTTTGCTTCTGTCACTCAAGTTTTTACTATATATAATGTTTGCAGCGTAATAGATGCACGAGTTTAGGGTATAAGCTTATAAAGGCCAAACTATTGAGGATTCAGGCAAACAACGAACATAGAGAAGTCTAATAGATGCTTAACCAACTTCTAGCTGATTATGCTTACTAGCCCATAATTACTAAGATGCTTACCTTTGAGGCAATAGAATTAGTTCAAGAGGTCCGTCTTCCTGTATTGTCTATCAGACCAGCCTTAAACAATGACCCTACTCAAGTTTGTCCAAGGATCATTGGTGATGCTCCACTTATGCCCAAGGATTCTGCATTGGTGAATGTGGAAAACAACAAAAGCTTTGCAGATAGTTCCAGAGCGAGATCCATTTCGTGAGGATTCCTGAGAGTTAGATGAAGCCAGATGAAGAGTCTGATATTCGAGGTGAAGATCCAAACCCAACATGAGTAGTTTTAATAGTCATTTAACAATCGGTTAAGTAGCAAAAAGTTTTAACATGATGATTCAAAACAAGCGGCAAAAATTTCTAGGACAATGATTCAAAAAAAATTAATTTCATGTGGAGTTAGGGCACTTGGATACATGCAAACTCGACTTGGCAGTTAACTTCATATTTTTTTTTATTTAATTTTATTTTAGTTATTGTATTATTTTTATTGAAACTTTTATTTTAATTTAGAGAATCTCATGGCCTTGCATGCATGAGACGTGTCTACCTCACCCTCTCTTTAAAAAACTAAATTATAATTAATCAGTTCCGTATGATTACTCATTTCATTATTTCATTTGCTTTGTTAAGCTTCCTCTCTACTTGTAGGTGAATGAGCCATATTTGGAGATACTACATTTCTTAGAATTCCATCTCTGCAAAGGAAAACATGTTAAGCCTTTTCGCTGCCTTTAACATCATGACAATGAATTTCCCTGTTCTATTTGCATCTTTTGTCCCTGTTCTGCTCTATTGGTAGGGACTTGCTGCTTCAAAGCTATACTTCAGCTTCCAACATAGTTTCTGCAACATAAACTAGCATGCTTCTTGTTGATGAGTCTACAGGGTTCATCAAAGATCATGTATGGTATTTCTAGTAATTGGCGTGCATGATTCGAAGTGTTTTTAAATTCTGGTCTTGTTAAATGTGTAAAAGTTGTACTTGAGTTTTACGGTTTTCCCTGGAGTTCTAGTAATAAAATTATGTTCAAACAAAATATGGGGACGTGCTTTTCCTACAGCTATACTATGATATTATTGAGTGGGTTATGAATATCGAAATGCTAAGAAATTTACTCGTTTATTTTTCTCAATTAATTGAAGATTGTAGAGTTTCTCTTAGCTTGAAGACCATTTTTTATTTTATTGACTCATTTGAATTGTTATAACTTATGAGATAAGAAAGAGTAAAGTATTTTGATGAACTGGGGAAAAATTGATGTGGGAAGTTTGGAAAAATCGATGCTTGTTTGTGAGGTTCTATTTTTTC
Source organism: Pinus taeda (assembly GCA_000404065.3). Classification (NCBI taxonomy): domain Eukaryota; kingdom Viridiplantae; phylum Streptophyta; class Pinopsida; order Pinales; family Pinaceae; genus Pinus; species Pinus taeda. Next base: position 160,362 of record APFE030338060.1, on the reverse strand, counting down.
ATGATAAGGAAGTAGGAGGGAAAGGAAATGTGAATTCTGGAAGTTGAAACAGATAAATCACAATTGTAGTTTTCAGATGGTTCTAAATTGAAATATAACCTAAGATTGCGAATGAGTTTTTAAATATTCAAAGCTTGGTGAATGAATTTGGACTATACTAGAAATTTTTTGAAATTGAATCCTAATTGAGATAATCATTTCCAAAGAACCATTAATCATTTGAGTCTCATGGATTGCAATTGGAAAATTCTTCTGGCTTTCCATGGGAGCTATAAGTCGCTATCAGAAAATTCTTCTAACTTTTCATGGGAGCTGTAAGTCACTCGTGTGATCAAAAACTGCATGCAAAAAGGAAGTGAAACATTACGACATGTAAAGTTGTCTACATCAGCATCCTTCAGACAAACAATACTCTTTGCAAAAAAATAGGGGTCACTCACAGAAGAAATTACCTTAATAGGAGTTGGAAACCCCCTTTAGTCTCTTAACTCCAATGCCAAATAAAATCTCTGTATTACTAAAGAAAACTAATTATTATAGAGCTTTCTGTCACAGGTTCACAATGCATGTGGCTACTGTGAGTGTGTACATATGTTCTCAAGTCTCCCACAGTATTAGGCTAGACAATGAACTCCCTCTTAGTGTTTCCTTTTTCTGCTCGAAGAAGAATAGTTTCTTTTCAATCCTCCTTTCATATCTCCCTTGGCCAGTAAGGTTTGTTCGGCATATGCATGTCTGTTGGATAGACAATTATGTCGATGTGATACCAATCTTCTGTGTCGACTGGGATTTTGCTGCCTTTGTTCTCTTCAAACCCTTGAAGATGGTTATTTTTCTTCATTTCCCGATACTTTACATTTCAATTTAGGTTTTACTTTCTATGGAAAATCCATATTATTTCATTATATGATGGTGAAAAAGGTACATGGAAAATACTCAAGCATAGCAATTTTTTCAGAATGGTTGTAACTTGTTACTCGATCTCCTCCCATGGAATCTTGCTAGGAGAGTCAATATATTCATGGAACTAGCTTTTGAACACCATGAGTCAAACCATAATCTAGATTAAATGTTCGATGACAAATTTGCCAGAATGATATGAATTAACTTCATCATGCTGCACTGATAGGAGCTCCATTCATGCACCATCGACCAGACTTCATGCACAAACTAGAAACCTTGCGCAACTACCCCACTCAATGTAGGGACTTGCTGCCTCGCAGCTTGCCTTGTTTTAATTAAAATATCATAAAATATATCCAAGATGTCGACATCGCACAATAGGAGGAAAGCAAAGTGCATTAAGATTATCGTGAAATACATAAACAAATATCAGTTTTGCACAGTAGATATTTTGGTCCAATCTAACGTGGATTAACTCTTCAAATTTATTATTCTTTGGAATAACTCTGATATATGTTCAACTATGATCATGTTATTTGCAATTTCTTGGTTCTTACATTCTTGGTGTTTTTTTTTTGTTTTTATCAAATGCTACCAATGGACCCATTTTTCTCCTAAACCTATCAAGGCTTCGTGTGTGTATATATACATTACTTTTCTTCTTTTTCTTACTATTTTTTTGGATCTTTGACCAGTTGAAATGGCTTGTGCCGAGAAAGGACCCATGTGTTGTGAAGTTAAACATTGAGTTCACAACATGTGTGTGAAGTGTTGCACAATTGACATAGGCGTGCGCGTGTTGTTGTTGAACGTGTTAGATGATCCAAAAATACAATATTATCATAGGTTATAAAATTGGAATAAAATAATTATTAATTTAAGATATTAAATTAATAATTATTATTCTAGAATGTTTAAATATTTAATGAAGACATTTAGATTTAGTGTATTGTTGTAACAAGATATGACTCTCCAAAAGTGTCGTATCTTAGGCTCTATTTTAGGAGATTTCTTAGCTAGATGGTTTGAATAGCATTTATTGTAAATGGACATTTGTTATTTAATAAGTGATCCATAATTAGAGGTAGTTAGGACATTGAGCTTATAAATAGCTCATTGCAAGAGTGTTTGGATGTTCGGGTGTAAACTCTTGCAAAATCAAATTATGTAATTATTTTTTCTAATTAATAAAATTACATGTCTGAGGACACTTCTGCCATTATTGTGGTATCAGAGCTCCAGTAATGTTGCAGTGGATGTGAAGAAGAGATTCCAGCTCTATAGGCACATGGAAAACTCCATTAATTTGGTCAGTTAATATTTGGTATGCAATCTATTGATTTGGTATCTATGTTTTCTGGAAAGGAACTTTCATTACATAATTGATTTTATATTTTTAAATCTAAAAATCTATTTCTTTATTATCCCCCCTACTTTTCATGAAAATTTATATCAGCGATTCACACTTATGGCCTGTGTTTGCTACTTCGCCTCCTGCTCGCTGAACTCCCTGTATTTTTTCCAGCATTGTTGCTGCCAGAGATATTACTCTCTGTGTCAGCTTCAAATTAGTGTCATGGATTAAATGTCTCTCCCAATAATTTGAACATCAACCTCACACTGTCACCACACTGTCACCAGTTCGAAACACGGGACTAGAGATTGACTACGCATAAATCACTCCATATAAATTAACCCTCGCTACAATTTCAACATCAACATATTCCTGGTTACTTTGAACATTAAGATAGCGGGGATTTTTTATAGGCATCAAATTGCATTTGGTATTTCTTGTAAGTTTCATCTTCTTATTGTCGTGGACTGCAAAAGCTAATGCAGTGGAAGGCATTAGCAAGGACCACACTGGTTGTGTAATAGTTTCTCTAGTGGCTACTATTTCTGCTTGCGTGTGCAAGGCTCCAAGATTGTGATAGCTAGATATGGAATGTTCCCTTCCATACTAGAGCATTCCCGTAGCTATATTGGTTGAGATGGAGACAAAGATCCACGACAAAATTTCAGGCCTGTTGCCTTTGAGATTAAAATTAGGCCTCTTTATTGGCGGAAGATAGCAGCGGAGTGGATCCCTGGCATCGCCCTCTTTTTCTTTAGCGGCAGCAGAAAATTTCGTGGGCCGAATCACTAGATTTGGGAATTTTTTCATTACAGGTTTTGAATTTCTGAATGCAGCTCTTATTTTCAATAAGGCAATAATATATTTCATAGACTCTTCTTGAATATGGAAACCTATCTTGTTACATAGGATTTCTTTCTTCTCTTGTAGTTTGATTTTGTTCTTTGTTGTATAATTGCCTTCGCAACACCGTGTGCATCGAATACTGTAAGAGTCTGGCCTCTAGCCCTTTCGCAACATGTCGAGGTGTTGTTTCAGCACTAAAAAGTGAAGCAACGTTGCCAGCTACCTGCAACAGCCTGTTATCTGAATTCTACATTTTGAATCTGCAACTCTACATCCAATTTCACAACAATCCAATTGCACAACCAGTCACCACTCTATTTACTAGTGTGGAGGACAGCCTAAAAAATATTCAGCGGCTGAATTTTTTTTATGTGGAAGTTTAAAATTGAAGTCTTGAAGATTACCTGCGTGGATAAACAAAAGAGTATTTCAGCAAAATGATGTGGATGTGGTTTTTTAAAAAAGGATGTGGTTTTTAAAACAGGCATGATATATTCTTTAAAATTCATGTACAATTCACTTATGTTTATTAATGGGAGTTTTAAAGAAAAGATGGAGGCATAAGGTGAATCATAAAGTTTTTTTTTTAGTTTGTAATTTGGAGAAATAAGTTTTTTTTATATAGTTTGTAATTTGGAGCAATAAGGTGTTTTTATATTTTGTAATTTGTAATTTGGAGAGATAAGGAATTTTCTCTTATTTGTAAAATAATATTTTTGGAGAAATAAGGTGTGAGGGGTTATTTGTAAATGTTTAGGGTAGTAAATTTTTTTGGAGTAATAAGGAGATTTTATTTGTAATTTGACTTTGGAGAGATAAGTGTGGCATTGTAACTCAAAATAATTTTAATTTGAGGGGGGGGGGGGGGTAACATATTTTTTTACCAGTTTTTGCAAGAGAATCATTGTAAAAGTCAAATTTTGAAAGTTACCTTGTAAATATTTGAGAAATTGAGTAGAGCCAAGTGCAAAGATCAGTCATTTTTCTTCTGCTTCAATGACTATATGAGGGTCAGGGCCAAGCCCCGATAGATCGTGTATTTTTTGCGTGGTGTGTTGTGTTGTCCATCTTGTCATTTTTGTTTTGATTCTTGGTGTGAAGCTTCAACGCTACAACGTCTAAGTTGATTAATTTGTTTTCTGATTCCGAAAAACTTGAGGGCACAAAATCTTATAAAACATGGCACCGTCTCATCGAAAGCACTCTCATTTACAATGAATTATGGTAGGGTATATGTGATGGAGATGTTAAGCCGAATAAACCCACAGATGCAGCTGCACTAGCAAAATGAGAAGTTAAGAATGCCAAAGCCTTAGCTCTTATTAAATCTTCTGTGAATGATGAAATGTATGTCCATATAGAAAATGCTACAGATGCATGGTCTACTTTGAAAACTTTTAAAGACCTCTTTGATACTCAGCCTGAATCAAAGAAAGTTGATCTACAATTAAAATTGTTACGACAAAAATTGACTGAAGGAGGTGATGTTCTTGAATATATCTCAAGACTTAAGAATATTAGGCAGGAAATCATTAATGATGGTTTCCCAACAATAGATGATAGATTTATGGTAACAATTGTAATTGTTGGACTTCCTTCTTCCTACACACTTTTTTTGGAGACTCTACAATTAACTGGGAAATTAGATAAACTAAAGTTTGATGAGCTTTGTGGAATGTTGACTCAACATGATAAAACCTTTGGGAAGAAGAAGAAAGTTGGTGAAGATGTTTTTCTCACAGAGGCCAGCACTAGTAAATCATCAGCAGACAGTTCTCGAGGCAGAGGCAGAGGCAATCAGAATCAAGCAACACAAAGTCGATGTCGAAGCCAAAGAAGAGGAAACAACTTTAACAAAGGCAACAGTTCAGGAAGGAATAATTTTCAAGGTAGAGGAAACAACCAAGGAAGAGGCAATTTTCAAGGACAAGGAAACAATAATCAAGGTAGAGGACAATCTCAACATAGAAGTCAAAGTAGAGGCAGAGGACAACCTTTAGGAAGAGGAAGAGACTTAAGTCAAATTGTGTGTCGAAGATGTAACAAAGTTGGTCATTATGTTGAAGATTGTCGAACTTCACTTAATAAAATTCCCAAGTTTCAGCAACATTCAGTGCAATTTGCAAATGATGAAGATGATGATAACTCAGAATATTTTTTTACTTCCTCACCAGCATCACAACTTTCATCCCATCTTAGAAGTGACTATGAAGATGCCTGGATCTTGGATTCAGGGGCAACTCAGCACATGACTTGTCGACGTGATTTTTTTTTGAATTTTCAATATTGCCAACTTAATTCCATTTTTCTTGCTGATGATACAAAACATACTCCTTATGGAAAAGGAGAAGTTAAAGTTTTTCTCCCTGGCATTGGAGAAAAAATGATTTCCAATGTATGGTATGTACCAAGTTTTAAGAAAAAATTGCTCTCTTTAGTCACGATTCGACAAGCAGGACATCAGGTGATTATGGAAGATGGTTTAGTCAAGATTAATTTAGTCAAACAAAGTTTGAAAACTGTCATGACAGGATATGAAGATGGAAAACTGTTATGGATGAAAGGGATAGTTATTCCAAGGCATTCTGATTTTGCAGGGGCAGTGAGTACAAGTATTTCACCTGTAAGACTATGGCATGTAAGATATGGACATTTAAATTTTGAGAGTCTTTCTGAATTTCAGAAACAAGGAATGGTTAAAGGACTTCCCACTTTCAAAAGGGAAAATGCAAAATGTGAAGCTTGCATTTATGGCAAACAAAGTCGAGAAAGTTTTCCAACCAGTTCATGGCATGCAAACAAGCGGCTACAACTAGTTCATAGTTATTTTTGTGGACCACTACAAGATTCCTTTTGTGGATGCAAATATTTCTTACTATTCATTGATGATTTCAGCAGAATGACTTGCGTTTACTTCTTGAAGAACAAGTCAGAAGCATTTGAAAAGTTTCAAATTTTTCGCCAACTTGTTGAAAATGAAGTCAAAGAAAAGATAGGTACTCTCAGGACAGATAATAGGGGAGAATTCACTTCAAATGAATTCAAAACTTATTGCAGTGAAAATGGCATAAGACGACATCTTACTAATGTTTACACTCCACAGCAAAATGGAGTAGTCGAAAGAATGAATCATACCTTGTTAGGAATGGCAAGATCCATGTTAACTTTTAAGAGGTTATGTCCAACATATTGGGAAAAAGCAATACATATAGCTATCTACTTAAGAAATAGATCTCCAACTACTTCTTTAGACGGAATCACACCTTATGAAGCTTGGTTTGGTTTCAAACCTCAAGTTAAACATCTTACAGTTTTTGGATTAGTATGTTATGCCTTAGTTCCAAAAGAAAAACGAAGTAAGCTTGACTCAAGAAGTTTAAACTACACAATGATTGGCTATTCTAATGAGAAGAAAGGGTATCATCTTTTGACCAATGGAAAATTAATTGTGAGCAGGGATGTCATTTTTTATGAAACTTAGAGTAAGAGTGCTGAAGAAATTGAAAATTTTCTTCACAAGTTAGAAACTAAGGGTAGTAAAAGAAATGGAAAAATGCAAAGTCAACCAAATTCACCAACTTGGTATGAACTTGATTTTCCTTCCTTTGAAGATGAGTCATCCAGTCCATCTACATCAACAACATCATTTGGGTCTTCTAGCAGTTCATCCGCATCTCCAAGCAGCAGTAGTTCTTTTGACAATGATTCTCCAGATTCTTCACCTAAACGAAGAAAATCAGTTTATATTAATCCTCCTTACAATGATGGAGATTTTACAGAAGTGCAAACAAGTGAGCACCAACTACTGAAATGGGCAATTCAACTTTTGAAAGATGTAAAGCCTAATGAGCAAAATAAAACAGGCACCAGAAGGGCACATAGAAGTGAAGGCAATTTTTCCTTGATAGCACATGAGTTTATTGAACCTTCCACATACAAAGAAGCAGTAAAACATAAAGAATGGCAACATGCTATGGTTGAAGAATATCATGCAGTAATTGATAACAACACTTGGAAACTTGTTGATTGTCCATCAAATGTTAAACCCATAGGATGCAAATGGGTTTACAGAATTAAGTATAATAAGAAGGGAGAACTTGAAAAGTATAAAGCATGACTTGTCGCAAAAGGTTTTGCACAGCAGGAAGGCATTGATTATGAGGAAAATTTTTCTCCTACAACTAAATGGAACACCATCAGATTAACACTTGCATTGGCCGCTCAGAAAGGATGAAAAGTTCATCAAATGGATATGAAAAGTGCTTTTCTCAACGGGGATTTACAGGAGGAAGTGTATATGACCTAACTGCCAGGTTTTGAAATTGAAGGACAAGAACATAAAGTCTACAAATTGATCAAGGCTTTATATGGATTAAAACAAGCTCCCCGAGCTTGGTATGCAAAGATGGATGAATACCTTAAGAAAGTTGTTTTCAAGGAAGTGAATCTGATGATACTTTGTATGTGCGACAACAGGGAAAATATCTAGTAATTCTTGTTATGTATGTAGATGATTTGATCATTACTGGCAACCATGATGATCATATTGCATAGGTGAAAAAGGAGTTACATGCAGATTTTAAGATGACATATTTGGGATTACTTCACTACTATATTGGAGTTGAAGTCATCTAATGTCCACATCATATTTTCATTTCTTAGAGTAAGTATGCAGCAGAGGTTCTTCAGTGATTTGGCATGCAGGATTGCAAGCTTGTTCTCACCCACATGGAGCGAAACTTGAAACTTTCAAAATTTGAAGGGGGGGAAAGGTGGACAGTACTACTTACAGACATTTGATTGGCAGCTTGATTTATTTGACAAATACTCATCTTGATCTATCTTATGCAGTCAGTATTCTTTCACGTTTTATGCAGGAACCCTGAGACAACCATTGGAATGTAGCCACAAGAGCTCTTCGATATATCCAAGGAACAAAAGATTTTGGTCTTCTTTAACAAAGACTAAAAATTTTGTACTTGGTGGATATTCCAATGCTGACTTTGCTGGGAGTAATTATGATCGAGCGTCAACATCAGGTTATTTAATGAACATGGGGTCAGCAATAGTATCTTGGAGTTGTAAGAAACAAGCTACAATGACCACTTCTTCCGTAGAAGCAGAGTAAATTTCAGCATGGGAAGCAGCATGTGAAATTGTTTGGTTGCGCCGAATTTTGCAGGACTTGGGAATTTCTTAGGCAGAAGCTACATCATTATTCATTGACAGCCAGTCAGCCATCAAACTTTCCAAGAACCCAATTTTTCATTCAAAGACAAAGCATGTGGACACCAAGTATCATCATATCGGATCTCTCATTGCCAAAGATGTTCTCAATCCAGTTTATTATCCTTCCGAAATTTAGATCTCCGACATTTTCACGAAACCACTTGGCAAAATAAAATTTACTTAGTTCAGGGATGAACTTGGTATCTGTTGTAATGTATCTTTGGATCATAGGGGGATGTTAGATGATCCAAAAATAAAATATTATCATAGGCTATAAAATTGGAATAAAATAATTATTAATGTAAGATATTAAATTAATAATTATTATTCTAGAATGTTTAATTATTTAATGAAGACATTTAGAATTAGTGTATTGTTGTAACAAGATATGACTCTCCAAAAGTGTTGTATCTTATGCTCTATTTTAGGAGATTTGTTAGCTAGATGGTTTGAATAGCATTTATTGTAAATGGACACTTTTTATTTAATAAGTGATCCATAATTAGAGGTAGTTAGGGCATTGAGCTTATAAATAGCTCATTGCAAGAGTGTTTGGATGTTCGGGTGTAAACTCTTGCAAAATCAATTTATGTAATTATTTTTTTTGATTAATAAAATTACGTGTCTGAGGACACTTCTGCCATTAGAATGCACAATTGACTTAATGTAGATCCCAATTCTCTTAGATCTTTACGTCTGTTCTCTAATCCTAATTCTTCTCCTAGTTTATTATTTTATTTTATTTTTCCATATTCCGTCAACATCCGAAATCTCATGAAATGTCTATTCATATAAGGGAATGCTTACAGTTTATTCTTTGCATGAAGTTATTTATATTTAAAAGGTTGGATCTTGTGTGTTTTGGACCCTTTACTATCTCTAGTCTGAATGAATCATCTCCGTCATTCACCAAAAATATCTGTTAGGCTTTCCATGATGCTCAATGAATTTTTCAATGACATTTCATGTCACTTGCATTATTGATACATGAGCATCCAACTGAGCTTATCTAGATTGTTTATTTGGGGCATTAGAGGGCCTAACCAAAAAATCAAATGTGGAATTTGTAGTTGGGTATTTGTACTTTGTTTCATAATATTTGTGTATATTTTAGGTTGTTACAAAAGTTGTTAAAACAATTGTTATGGAGAAAGAGATAGTTTCCTCTTTTTTCCTCACAAAAAAACATAGTTTTATTTAATATATAAAATTGCATTTTTCACATACATGAAAATTATCTATTCAAGTATGTGGATCCACTAGGATCTGTCCAAAAAGAGAGGTCATACAAATATACAAAAAATTGATACATATATTGACCACCATAATACATACAAAGATACAGAGTACAAACATCAAAAGAGTTTGTACATTTAATTTCCATATGAGTAAGTATGAATGTATGGAGATATGAAAAAGTTTCACAAAGACATTAATGAAGCATCTGAGCCAAAAGAAGACTGTCAAAACTAATCAACTCTGTCAATGAATAATCTATGATAAAATTCGTAGAGTTGATCATTTTGTTATTCCTTGATCAACCAAGCCCCAAAATCCAATCACATGCCTTCCTTAGAGAGACCATCTACTTGACTATTGAATTCCTTGTAAACATGAAGTAAAGAAAATGAGTAAAGGTGTCTTTTAGTCCCTATATCAGATTGAGGATTCTATTATTATTATTATCCCTTTAATCTTTTGGGAGAAGATCATAAATAACTAAGATATGTGTCACATAAACCTTTATAGGAATGTGGTGATCTTTAAAGGTAGGTCTACTTCTTGCCAGCTAAACTCCCGAAACTATTAAAAGAGGAAAAACTCAATGTGGTTTGTTCTCCCTCAGTGAAATCCACTGAAATTTACATGTGCTATTGTGTAGAGTATGCCTACACTCTCAAGGTAAATGAAAATAGTGGCATTTATAGTTTTGGAGTTGTGATCTTGGAGCTTGTAACTTGAAGGTGACTAGTAGATCCAGCGTTTGGAGAGAATGAAGATCTTGTGAAGTTGTTATGCAATAAGATAGGCACAAAAATGGATTACATGAAGTGTTGGATTCCAAGATTAAAGATTGCTTCAAAGAGGAAATGATATACAAATTGAGGAGGTTGTCCAGAGGAATTCCTCCTACCCTTTGGCTCCCTCTTTAGGAGCTATGGAACACTCCAATTTTAATTTAGTTTTACAATTACAGAGGTTTAATATCAATAAATGTATTAATGATTGTCGAACTAATAGTCTCATTTGCATTTTTAATGGGTTGGGGTTTACGGCTACCATTTACAAACACAATGTCGAAAAAATTTCACCACTCTATTTCAAACGCTTGTTCATTGTGAATTTTACTAATCTTATTAGTCGTGGTATGCTCTTAGATGAGAGGCTTTAGTGTATAGCCAATGGAACTCCTCATTCAACCCAGGTTTCAAGAATTCAATCCAATGACCATAATTCACTCACACTGAGGGGACTTGGTTTATAGCAAACACTTGTTCATTGTGAATTTTACTAATCTTATTAGTCGTGGTATGCTCTTAGATGAGAGGCTTTAGTGTATAGCCAATGGAACTCCTCATTCAATCTAGGTTTCAAGAATTCAATCCAATGACCATAATTCACTCACACTGAGGGGACTTGGTTTATAGCGAACAAGCCTTTTCATTGGGTATAATTAAGAGATAAAATGGTCTGTTTTCATGGGAATCTAATCATATAATTTCAACCAAAACTGCATTTTTTTTGCTATTTAAAATATATTTTTAAATCTATAAATAAATTCAATACCCTAAAAAATATGGAGCACTCAAATTCTACAAATAAAACAACTTAAATTCAAAAATTTAAAAATCTCTACCTCATTTTAATTAAAATTGACTTAAAAAATGCCTTTTAAAACCATATCATCAATTAGGCTACTCTCTTCCATTGCACCCTGGGTTCTAAGAATTCAATCCAACTACTTCAACTGCCACTACCACGCCTGTGTGGTTGCTGAATCCTCCCATTTATTTATGGATTCTGCATGTGATTAGGTAAATGAAGATTCAAAAAGTTAGTGTTGCTCCTTCTATTCGCATTTATGCCGAACTTGACTAGATCAAGGGTCTCTCACAAAAAGTCATTTTAGAGTAATCAATTATGTTCGATTCAACAACTCGATTTCAAGAACACAGCTTTTACGTGGTGTGTCTATCAAGCAAGGGATCATTTCCAGGATCACTATCCTTAGGCTCCCCTCTGGCTCCCCTCTCTCAAGGGTGAAAAGGGAATAATAATAAATCCGAAATGTGGAATATTCCACTTGTGACTCATGAAGCAACACTAAACGACTAACATTGTGGTCATGTTCTGACTTAAGATAAAGGGGTGTTATCCCTACAGCTACAATTCGAAATAAAATGAAAATACTCTTGAATGATAACCCTCCAAGAGGTTAAGGAGGCCATATGACTGCTATTTTAGATCCAAAGAGAGACCTAGTCCCAGTGATTGATTTTGAATCGACAGTGCCACATGAGTCTCCACCAGATTTGCACCAATCGACTGAGTTAAAAGATGTCCGAAAGTAGGGGCAGGAAGGTAATACCTATACACATTGCATATTGCATCAGAGTATTTGTTGCCTCTGCTAGCCATTATCCGGTGAAAATTCTGGATTAGGATCTCACTGAGCAAACTTGTAATTAGCGTCTTTGATTTAGTTGAAAAGGCCATGCATTGAAATATCAGCCTCATGATTTACTTAATAATGGTGAACGATTGAATCATGTTTATTGCTCTCTAATTTTTTTTATAGTTGTATTATTTTTGTGTTTTTATTTATATTACAAAAGACATTGAACTAGAAGACTTTGGTAGAGACAGTCTAATCCAAACAAAGTGAGGCTAATTGTTGGAGATTAACAATTGATGTTATGCTATATTCTTAAAATTCACATATATCTTGTATATTTTAATAATCATAAATTTGCTTGCATTAACATCAATATTGTTACTGTGACTATTTTTATGGTTTATTGCCATCAAATTAAAAAGCGTTCAAATGTAATAATTAGTGGTTCCAATATATGTTATTTTCTGCTACTACTGGAAATGGCATAAGAAATGCTATGGTTTTACCAGAAATTAAAGGGAATCAATGTGTCAAGATGTATGTCCTTTGAAATGCAGATATGATGTAAAATATTATCTTTTTTCCCTCCTATCTAGTTGGAATATAATACCGGAAACGAAAAAAATTGAAATGCAAGATAATAGCGAAAATATTCCGTTTTGCACTCCTATACAGGTGGGATTTAATAATAAGAAAGATAAAATAGTTCTAGTTTAAAAAATGAACATTTTCATGTTGCAATTTAGTTTTGCGATAGTCCCGTAATTCAATTTCTACCCAAATAAAATTTAATTTAATGTCTACATGACAATGAGAATACGAGGCAAACCAATATAGTCATCCTAATCCCCAGTTGTATTACATTAAAATCTTCAATATTCTGGTTGAAATTAAATACTATGGTTACAATGAAAGTTGGGCTTCTCTGCACAAGTGTCTTGCCCATTAATAGGCCATCAATGAAGAGGGTGGTAGAGATGCTACAGGAAGCCAAAACCCCCACCATAAGGCCAAGGCAACTGCCAAGGATGGAAAATTGTCTCCTTACTATTACGAATAACCCACGGTTGACATTGTATATGCATGATGGTAATTTCATTCGGCCTGGAATTTTGTTCTGTATTTACTGCTACTTTGTAGCTTCTACGTTTTCTTAGCTCTTGCTCATGTGCAACTTTAAAATCTTAATCTGATACTCTTACCCAAAAGAACCTTGCTCCTATAACTTTTAGGGTATATTTACAGTAGAATGGTTAGAGGTTCAAGAAGGAAGAGGAACATGTATCTACATACTTGTGGGCCATTGTTTAAGAAGGTATCCAGTTTATTTTACATAAGAAAATAGAGTCATTTTTTCTAAGTAGAAAATTTCCTAACACTCTAGGACTATAGATTAGAACTCCTTTCCTCTCATCCATTAGATCTTCTCTTCTTCTATTTTTTTATTCAAGAACAAGGGTGAAGTCATCCCGTTGACTTAGTCTATCACGATTCAAATGGCATAGTGAAATTGCTAACTTATGAAAAGATTCTATTTCTTTCCATTTATTTTAAAACTTTTCATAACAGTTAGCCTTGCTTTATTATTGTTTATTGACCCTCTATCAATCTACTTGGCACATCGAATCTAATGTACAAAGGGGCAGCTATAGTTATATGTATCTTCCTTATTTAAATACACACGTGAAAACGATATTGTGTATGGACATATGGAAATATAATGAGCTATAATATGTGTTGACACTTGTATCCTTGAATTTGTTTAGTTTTTTTGACACTTTTTCTCTCGTAAAATTTTTGCTAAAATTTTTAGATATTCTTGACAGTTGAAACTTTTCAATATATAAATTATCCTCCTTTTATATTTAGAACTTTTGTTATGTTATTCCTTTGTACTTACATCCGCAAGGTGCAATAACTGTTGCTTTAGTACATGAATCGCATAGGGCAAGAGCTAACGGGTATACCATTAGGCACTAAATGCCTAGCTACATGAGTTTTAGATAGTTGTTTAACACATGTACTATTATTTTTTATTTATCTATCACCACGTGCGCATGTTAAACAACTATTGGAGCAGATGTAACCGGGCATTTAATGCTGGTTTGCTCTTTCCGTGTGCAAATGATGGTTTGCACTTGGAGAAAGAACATTTCTTGATATGTTAAGGTTTGTTCCTATGCCTCAGTCGCAGTGCGTAATTAATTTTTAGTCGGACAGTTGAAGCTGGGGTCTTTATTACATTTTACTAATGTCTAAAGACTTTCATTGCACATGTTCTTTGAACCTCCATTATGGATGAAGGTGTTCTTTTTCATCTGTTCAAGTTGTTGGAGGATAAGTCCCCAGTGGTGCACGTATATGGACATGCAAATATTATGATCATGTCATTATGAAATAACGTCTTGGTATCGATGAATTCATTTATTTTGTTTCGATAGTAAAATTGCAATAGATGTTTGAGGCATAACATATATGGTAAAAGCACAACAATAATGTTAGTTTTTTTAAGAATAAATCATATATTTTCTATCTCATTGAAATGATTCACATTCTAGGCACTTTTTAGTGTGATGCAAGGTGTATTTCCTAGTTTTCCAGAGTTATTAAATTGACTTTAATGAAAAATATCTAGTTTATCGAGAATTAAGGTTTATCTTTGTTACTGAATAAGAAAAATATGGAGCATTATAAGAATAAAATATTTTAGGATTAGATGGTTACTTTGGAAATATTATACTATGTACTTGTCTGAGGTTGATTTTTTCCCAGGCTATATGTTCCTCCTTATGCATTCCATGTCTACTTTGACTAGTTCATGTCTTGTAGCTTAGGCATATCTTGGTGTCTTGGTCTCTCTAGATGAGCTAAACCTTGGGACGTTATTAGTAATTCATTTTTCATTTTTTTAAAAAGTAATTTTGATTATTTATTCAGGTTGCAACATTGAGTGCTATAAATAATGTTGTGCTTGATTTTACACCTCATAAATAATTTTTCTTTAAGTGTGTGGTTGTGGTGAAACTTATTTAGCTTTCTAAGCCAATGGATCCATTGTGGAGGCGGAATGCAATATGGGCTTTAAGAAACTTATTGGACTTGGAAGACATGTGAGTGGAAATGAAGGTGATGGAAGAGCTCACTGCAACCATTTTAACAAGCTTAATTCATGGTATTTCTCTCCTTCGCACGCTTAAAAATGATGTCAATTTGTAATATGCCTCAACAGTCGAGGGAATTTTTGTACTATATACTTAAAAGACAATTTCGATTTTAGCTATCGATATCTGTTTTAGATCCTAAAGAGGTGGTCCAGGAGTAAGAACTGACATTTGTTCGTAGCCTGGTGTAGGAAGTGTTGAATTTGTTTCAACAATTTTTGTCAAAGATGGACTAATTCTTAGAGTTGTGATGCAAAAATGATGAGTCGCAATAGTGCTAGAAGTTTGCACACAGGTTTGAAACTTTTTTATGTTTCGTATTCTTAGTAGAGTTTCTTTTATGTTTGGGCTTTTGCTTTTAAGAGATCATAATGAAATTTAAGTTAGCCTAGATCTAATCCTTAGACTCAAACTACCTTTTTATCCATTCCTTCTTATTTGATCTTAAATAGTGTATTCAAATGGTCTTGAGTATTTAGAAACCTTTTAGCATATTAGCATTTGTTAGGCTATCTCTTAGTGGTTAGCAGGGGGCACTACCACTAAAACAACTCAGGTTTGAACTATGGCAAGTGTATTTCCTTTTTTTGTATCTAGGAGTGAGTCTATTTGATACCCCTAGAGTTGGTTTTAACACATACATGTCACTTGGTCTTAGTGGCCGTTAATAGGGTTCTTTATTCTTTTAGGTAGACTTTGAGTACTTTTTTTTTGAAAGCCTCATTTTTTTTTGTGATTCTTCAATGATTTCTTATTTATTTTCTCATCCCAAGGATTTTTCTTGTCTTCTTCAAGTGTATTTTTATTTTCAGTGGGATCAACATGTGACGAATTTGAATGGAAAGAATGTCACACACTCAAACTATTACTTGACTATTGACAAATTAAAAATTTGATAATGTATATAACATGTAAATACTAAGGGTGAATATAGAAAAATGACACTTAGTGTGAATTGTAATGCATATCAAAAATAAAATACATAGACATCAAGGGTCCAAATGGCCTTTAGGATCCAAAAAAACACCGCACTACAAAAAATAACATGAATTGGATTGCCTTATTTTAGGTTTTTATTTTTTCTTCTTATCAGACTTACAAAACATGTCACTAACTATCAATTTATTCGTTATGTGATATGATACAAATAACATGTTAGGTCCCTATACTACTAATGTAGACCCTTGTTGTTATTAGTGCAACCCCCTTATTGTATTGTTGTTATCGTGTTGTCGCCATATTTTTATTATTGTTACCCATAGAAGCCCACTATTATTATTATTGTTCCCTTACGATATTATTGTTATGTAGGCTCTGATTATATTGTGACCCCTAAGGCTCCTATATATAGAAATGACTCCTTGTCATTTGTATCATCCAAGAATTGTTCATTTGTGTAATGTAAAGGAGGTTTCCACCTCAAAGAGGTGAATTTCAAAATCGTTGATTTATCTCTTATTCTATTTGGTGATTTGGTTGTATAACATTTGGTATCAAAGCTTTGGATTCCAGGGTTTCGCTTCTTCAAACATGCCATCATGGAATGTTCACTATAACTTTTGTTCTACGAAGCTTCAGAAGCTAAAATTATAACCATTTGACTCGAAGTCTTGATGAACCTCATGACTAAATTTCAGATCTTGTCTCACTATATTTTCGAAGATATGAACTGAGGACATTAGGGTTTTTGCAGGCTCCTGAATTCGATCTCAAACAAGCAACCTTGGTAAAATCATCATAATTGTCACTTTGAGCATCAGATTCAAATTTCGTAAAATGTGACAGAAAGAGGATTGATTCTAGTTTTTTGGGTATCGTTTTTAGGGCCGATGGTCAAAACAGTGACATTCGACACTTCGTACAAGTTCACTCTACTGAACTAGTCTATAATCAAGACATCGTGGGATATTGGACATAGCACTTTCTTGTAGGATCCAATCTTGATGAGACGTGTGGCATTGGGAAGAGGACTTAGAGGGTTGCCACTAGACGAAATTTTAGACCTTGGAGATCCGAAATTATAGAGAAACATTAGATTAAATATCGATCTCCTACAAAGAAAAAAAAAGTGTGTAGTTTTTTTTTTTTTTTGCATACCTTTTATTTGAGAAAGCAGTTTGAAGTGATTAAAATGGAAATGTGAACCATATTTATCATTAATTGACGACCCAAATAAAGAAAATGGAAACACCTAGTAAGAAACCCGAAATCTCTACTATGACACATGAAGAAGAAGAAGAAATGCAACATGATATATCAAAATTATGAGACCAAGTGCAACAAATTTCGCTCTCACAAAAAGTAACTGAAGCTAAGATGCATGGTTTGAAGAATGGAATCGAAGCTAATATGAATGGTTTGAAGAATGGAATGGAAGCTAAGAATGATGGTATAGAAGCAAAACTAAAAGGGAACATGGACGGTTTGAAGAAAGACATGGAAAGATTGACAAAGTTGCTACAAGAAAGACTTCCTAAGGGTGAAAGGTAGTAGAGAAAACTCATGATGAGAACAAAAGAAATGTTAATCATGATTTCATAGACTCTAACATTGGATTGAAGACCCACCATATTCCAAAAATCAATATGAGGAAGTTTGATTACAAGGATCTCGTAACATGGATACTATAGATGGAGCAATATTTTGATCTCAATAATGTGAAAAACACACAAAAGGTATGCATTAAAACTTTATATTTAGAACCCAATCAGTTTTATGGTATCAATGGCTTTTTTGTCGTAAACAAATGGCCACTTGGTCAATTTTTACAGAGGAAATGATAACACATTATGAGGATACAAAGAGAAACACCTTGTTTAGCCAATTGATAAATCTCAAATAAAAGGGGTCAATGGTGGAGCACATTGAGGACTTCCAAAAATTGAATATAAGGGTAAATGATATTCCATAGGATCATAGGATTGATGTCTTCATAGGGATTTTAAAGGATAATATCCAACATGAGATTCATCTTTGGGAACATGATTCATTGGAGAAGACATTCAAGTTGGGAAGAAAAATGGAAAGAAAAATTATGGAAACAAGGAATCCTACCCCTCACAACTATAAAGATTGAAGTGTTGTAGCTCCTAGCCTTCCACGAACTACAAGGTTGATGCCAAAAAAATTGGAAGAAAAAAGAGAAAAAGGGCTTTGTTAGAGTTGTGATAGCAAATAATAATAATCATAAGCGTTCAAAGAAGAACTTAATTTACATAGATTGGGAAGAGAAGGAAGAAATGGAACAAGAAACATCAAAAGAAGAGGATATACACCAAGAACCAACCCCAAAGAAAGAAGAAATGAATCCGACCATATCTTATAATGCATTGATAGGAATTACCACTCCTCAAACTCTCAAGATAGAAGGAGATCAAGAAGAAAAAGGTAATAATGTTGATTGATTCAGGTAGTACCCATAATTTTATTCATTGTAAGATATCCAAGGAATTGAATTGCTTCCTATATCCAAAACCAAATTGTCAAGTGATGGTTTCAAATGGAGGAACCATAAATTTCTCTAGAAAGTGCCATAGTATCAAACTATCCATGGGAGAATATGTATTGAATAGTCCAATTATTTCCATTCCAAGGGGTGGTGTTGATGTTGTACTAGCAGTCCAATGGTTACAATCTTTGGGTATGATAACTTTTAATTTTCAAGAATTTTTTTGGAAGGAAAGGAGGTTGAATTAAGCAGTATCACAGGGAAACCAAGAAAGATAATCACCTCTAGTAGAATGACAAAGCTTCTAAAGAAAGAAAAACAGGGCGTAATTTCATAATTATGTTCACTAGAGGTTTAAACAGTGAAATCATCTATTTCTACAAATCTTCAAAAAGTATTGGACAATCATTATAAGATTCAAGCAGTGGAATATCACATCGAGCATCAAAAACAAGTTCTCCAACTCTTCAAAGATAATATCACTTTGGAGCATAATCGAATGAAACAATAGGTTGATCAACATCGCAACGAAAGAATTTTTTATGTAGGTGACTCGGTATTTTTACGACTACAACCATACAAACAAATATCCCTCAAGGAAGCTAAGAAGGATAATAAATTATCACCAAAGTTATTTGGTCCTTACAAGGTACTGCAAAAGATTGGTACTATGGCATACAAATTAGAGCTTCTTGGATCTTCCCGAGTGCACCCAGTTTTCCATGTTTCAGGCTTAAAGAAGGTTATAGGTGACAAGCTCCCATTTCAAACAATATTGCCATAACTTGATGAGGAAGGAAAAACCATATTGGAATCTGAACTAGTCATGGAAATAAGATCTCGACTCCTATGAAATCGATGAATTTCAGAATATCTCAACAAGTGGAAGAACCAAACCATTGAAGATTCCACATTGGAGGATGAGAATTTTATACATAAGAATCTAGAACTACTCAAGCATTGAGGATAACACTTTTTTGAAGGAGAGGGGCATGTTAAATCCCTATACTACAAGTGTAGACTTGTTGATGGTGTTGGACCCACCAAAACTTAGGGGATCACCCTGGTACAAAGTCCCAACTAGACCTCACAACATTTGGTGTGGGAGTCACATTTGGTATGATGGCCCGATTTACATTATCTTAAATGTTTTCCTTAGCTCTTGCTTATCAGCACATGAGAGTGGTTTGCATTGTCTTAGAGTATCGAGGTTTGTGTGTCTAGTGATTGATATTGTTACTTGTGTCAAGGTTGTTTCATCATAGAGAGAGAGGGTGGGAGTGAGTCCCAAGTCAGATGGGAGGAATCCCAACTCTGTTAGGAACACACAACACAACAGGATGTGCACAACTTCCAAAGGAACAATCCACACGGATGCGGCAGTCACAAAACACAAGGGAAGATAGCATGTGCAACACTCAGTAGACAACCCGAGTGAGTGTGATAGTCATTATAGTGAGTTTACATGAAGGGTTATGTCTAATGTTCGAGAGGTAACCAACACGGGCAGGATAAAATTGACAACTTATACACCAAATTTTCATTAATATATTTATTAGAACAACTGAATGAATTTAAGTGTTAAACACAGGTTAAAGCAACATGTATTACAAGTGTTCAAGAAAAATCTTACAAACAGTACAACACACGTGTGAAAACGTGTTGGCTTGTTAGCAGGCTTCTAAATTAAGTGAAAATTCCAAGACACGTCGATACACCATACATCACTAACCCCTTGGATGGGGTGTTGGAGCCACTACTTACTCCTCAAAGAAAAGCTTACAAGCTCTCAAGGCTATGTGGGAGGAGGCAAGGTGAAAAGTATTTTTCATGTACAATTGAGGGGTATATATAGCCAAGGGTTAAACTGTACCTTGTGACTGTTCAACTTCCCTCATGATTGTTTGACTTCCATGACCTTTCAACTTTAAATGACTCTTCATATGATAAGTGGGTCTCTTAGAATTCCATGTTACATTACATTGATCAAAAATATCTCCCACAGTAGTGATGTGGACGACATGACTCATGACAAGACTCGACATGATAGTGCTGGTATATTCATGCTCGTGCTAATGTGCATGTCGAGTTGCAGTGTTGTTGGGTGATGGATGTCTTCATGATGTGTCATAGCTACACCTCCGCATGGCAAAGTGCGTAGAGTCTTTGATGGCCATTGAGTTCGCTTAATATTGCATTTGCACATTTCTCCTTGCTTGTATGTTGGCATGATTGACATGTTCATTTGTCCGTCTATCCATGAGCACATATTTGCATGTTTTTCCACCCGCAAACACATATTTACATGGTCATTCATTTAAGAACAGATCCCTTTTCATGCATCGTTTTTTCTTCCATTTGCGACTATGTCTTTTTGCATGTAATCCCCTTGTTCATCCCATCTGTTGTCGCGGCATGTTTATTCGTGTACCTGTATCTACAGACACTCATGATGAGACGAAATCAAATCTATAAACATCCTAGTCTACCATGATGCATGATCGTTTCAGATGCAGGTGATCAACAGAGAAGACAAGGTTACGAACTTACGAAAGGCAACTTTCGAGTTGGTGAAAGCTACAGAGAAGTCACTGGGAGATGGTGATGGGCAATCTAGGTCAGTATTGACTGTCCACGAAATCTAGTTCGGTTGGAGGAAAAATCTACGCAATATTTTGGAGAAATAGTGCAGGCTGCGAGAGGGTTGGGCAGGCAAAATTTGCACAATTTTTGGAGGGAACAGGTAGTGGGAGCTTCGCAGTAAAAGCTGTGCAGTTCCTGGAGGGAGCTGGGAGTGCGTAGCAAAGAGCTTGGTAGAAAAACTGCACAATTCCTGGATGGAGTTGGCAGTGGATTGCTGGGAGCAACTGGTGGGAAAAAATGCACTGATGCTAGGAGGCTAACCTACTGGCGACCTCTCCAAAGTTTTTGAGCTGAGCGGATTTCTAGGTTGCACAGGGTTGGCTCATGCAATCTACGTAGTTTTCTTAGGAGACAGGGATAGACACCAGGTGTCTGTTCAGCCTGTCCGCGAAATTTTCTCAGTGAGCGGAGCGGGCATGGTCTGTAGCCTTTGTGAAATTTTTGAGGGGGGTCAGTCCTGAGGTGATTTCCCAGTCAAACTCTCTAGTTGACCAGCAGGAGGGTTGATTAATCAGCTTGCAGGCAACACAACTTGAAATGGCTTGTTGGTGCTTTTTCACTATTCTTGGTGATAGTCGGTCGAGTCGATGGTGGGGTGAAGGTTCACTGTTAGTGGGTGATCTAGTCATCATAGCTTCAGCAAAATGACTAAGTGTGTGAGTGAATGAAAAGGTGCATGCACGATGTTGCAAATACACACTTACATGACTTGATGACAAGATGACCCAAACCATCACAAAACACATGCTCAACATGACTAACCGACGATGCGAGTCAATAAGCGCGAAGTTTGTGATTGATCATTAGACAACTACGATGACACTTGTACGAAAGTGCATATGACTTTGTGTGTAAGCGTGACATATGTTTACATAGCGAACATAGCATGTGCACACAAAGCAGAGACCTTGCATATGACTAGAACATGGTTGCAAGCATGACATTGTTACCAACATGCAAAAGTTGCCCATTGAATGGTTAAGAAAGGCAGGTGAAAAGACTCACACGAGCCCATCGAGTGAACCCGAGCACGCGCAAACATCAAGTAAAAAGTCAAGAGAGGCTCCGAAATTCAATGCATGCCAAAATTTTGGAGGGTGTTGTAGTCACTACAACACTTGGCGACACACTGATAGAACTCCAGCTACTCTGTTTTGGTTCATTGACAGCACACGGCCTTGGACTTTCAGGGAGTATTGAATCATTGTACAGGTTACTTTGGCTTCCCCACTTACCCCATGGACAGACATGGTTCACCTTTTACCAACTCAATCAAACACAACAAAAGTTCAGCTTGATCATAGTGTTTCAAAATCGAGAAGGGTAGTTTGGCTCACAAGTTGAATATTTTCAGAGTATAATTTATCATCTTTGGTGCTGCTCCCCTGGTAGCGACCAAGTCAAATAGTAATGCACACATTTCTCCATTGCCTTCACCTCTTTATGTAGGAACCCTTTCTCTACCTTCACCTTTGTAATTTTTAAGAGGCATCTGCATAGGAACTTATTTATTTTTGGGGTGGAAGAGGGATCCTGACTTATTGAGAGTAGAAGAGTTTATTCATTCATAAAATCATGTAAGACCTCTGGCATAGGTTTGCTTGTTTAGATTTTCCCCTTCCCTATTTCTACTAGTTGGATGAGCTTGAACACAAATAGCAGAAAGCTGAGTACAAGCATGGGACTTCCCAGTGTAGACACAGGTTCATGGTTGGACCAAAGCTACCCTTGCAAATGGCTCATATTCTTCGTCAAGAATTCATCGACCGAAGGTTATAACGAAGCAAAGAGAAGACGAACACAAGACTGGCCAAGTGTTGCAGGTGTCCCAAGCCCCTTCACATGTTAGCCACATACTCATTCAAAAGCTAGAACTCAGTAGATGGCAACACTTATTTATGGAAAACAAAAATAACATGATATCAAGCAAACCAAACAAAACGAAAACAAAAACAATAAGCAAAGCAAGAAAAGTGAAAACAATAAGCAACAAGAAGACTATGTACATGGTGTGAGGTGCAGCCTGACCAACTGGAAATAGTGTTTGAGATCTTGGTTGTTGATAGGAAGGTTGTCAATCCTCCCGTCAAGTGATTGTAAATGGTATGTGTGTGGGCCAAGCTTCTCATGAACTGTGTAAGAACCAATCCACAGGGAATAGAAATTCATATGCTTGCCTTTGTCTTCATGGGATTTATCCCATTTCAAGACCAAGTCACGAACACCGAAGATAGCTTTCCTTGGAGACTTCTTATCGAACCATCTCTTGATACAGTTATGGTGGAGCGTAAATTTTTCTTTCTCTTTCATCCTTTCTTCCTGAAGCTTGTAGAGTGTATCCATCCTACATTGAACTAGATGGAAAGGCTTGCCTTGGGTTTCTTGAGATAGATGAAGTACAGGCAAGTAGATATTGGGTGGTAGGATGGCATCTCTACCATAGACCAGGAAGTATGGTGAGGTATTCAGAGAGGGTTTGAGTGTTACATGGTCATCCCATCATGCACTCGTCAGGGTGGAATGTCAATTGTTTTTCTTACAGTAAACGTCTTTCTGATTATGCGGATAATGTTTTTTTTATCAAACACAACTGATACTAGAACGCTGAAGCATGAGATGATGTTTTGTTGGAGGAAGCTGATGACCACCTGGTTGTTCACTTGCTTGAGCATAACTGCATCTTTCCATCGCGTGAAGTAATCAGTTGTTGTTAGAATGTAGCGGTGTTGTTTTGACGAATGCGGGAAAATTTCCCCAATGATGTCCAGGTCCCATTGTTGGAAAGGTTCGATCACTGCAACAGGGTGCAATGGGGCTACTGACCTTCGTGTTTTGTTGGCACATCGCTGATAGACCGGGCACTTGCAGGCGTAAGTGTGTACGTCCTTGAGTAATGTGGGCCATTAGAAACCAGCTCACATAACTTATGTGAAGTTTTTTCCCTACAAAGTGATCCCCGGCGGGTCCGTCATGCAGATCTTGTATTACCTTCTCTGATTCATGTGCCTCCAGGCACCTGAGCAAAACTCCATTGTTGTGCTTCCTATAAAGCACTTTGTGCACCAACTGAGATGTTAAAGCTTTGAGATGTAAAGCCCTCTTTCGTCTGATGGAAAAGTCAGAGGATACGGTTATGTGCTCAAGTTACTGGCACATATTGGCATAACAAGAGTTTCTATCTTTAGTGTGTTTTTCTTGCACTACATCATACCATTCAACTTCCTACTCCCAACCGATGAGCTCTTCTTCTTCCTCCTTGGTGTTTACTACTTTAGCTATGAGTCTGCAAAGCCCATGACCTTTGACTATGTGAACTGGCTTGATGTCAAGATCATATTCTTTCAAGCTTTTCATCTAGTTCATACGTCATTCACCCAGTTCTTATTGTACAAGTAGTGTGCACACTACTCGGTGAGGGACGTAGACTATGCAGTGGTTATTCAGCAAAGTGGGTTTGAAGTGTTTCATCACCTTGTAAACTACATATGCTTATTTTTCGATGGTAGGGTAGTTAAGTTTGGGTCCTTGCATGTTTGTGCTCATGAAGGAGATGGGATGTTCATCATTCATCTCGTCCTTCTGAGTGAGTACTGTAGCGAGCAAATTATCGGAGGAAAAGGTGTATAACATGAAGTCTTTTTTGAAATCTAGGGTGTAGAGTGCAAGCAATTTTGCAATAGCCTGCTTGATATGGGTGAATGCATACTTTTCCCTCTTGCCCAAGTTATAGACTACATCCTTCTTGGTCATGTCATCCATGGGTTTGACTATCTGCACATAATTTGAAATGAACTTTCGTAGGAAGTTTATCTTACCTAAGAAGAACTGCATTGCTCTTTTGTTAGCTAGGTGAGGAATCTGTGTAGTAGTTCGGACCCAGTCCCGATCAACCTTGATCCCACTTTTGGAAATGATGTGTCCAATAAGTTTCCCCTCACATACTACGAATATGATCTTTTTTGGGTTCAAGGAAATTCTGTATTTCCGGCATCGCTCAAAAATTGTCTTCAGATGGCGTACGTGGTCCTCATGTTTCCTTGAGAACAAGACACATAATCAAGGTATACCACTACACTATGTTTGATGAGTCCATGGAAGGCAGTGTCCATGGCACGCTGAAAGGTTTCTCCTGCATTCACAAGCCCAAATGGCATTTGCCTGTATGAAAACATACCCCACTTGGTACGGAAGGTAGTTTTGAGTCTGTCAGGTTCTACCATCAGAACCTGATTGTATCTTGAAAAAAGTTTGAGTAAGGAAAACATTTGTGCCCTAGATATTGTTTGCATAATGTGGTCCATAGATGGCATGGGGTAGTTGTCTTTGTCTAAGGCGTGGTTCACGTTCCGGAAATCGACACATAAGTAGATTTCCCTAGACTTCTTGCGTACAAGAACAAGGTTTGAAACCCAAGTAGAATGATGAACTTTCTATATGATCTGTGCATCCAAAAACTTGGTGAGCTCTTTCTGTATGTTGGGATCAAGTGACGGATGTACTTTCCTTAGCTTCTATTGTTATGGCTTGACCCCTTCCTTGATTGGAATGATGTGTTAGATTATTCGTGTGTCATAAGTTTTCAGATCATCGTATGTCCACACGAACACATCCCAATATTGTTTGAACAAGCGAACAAAGGCTTGCCACCTTTTTTGCATGAAACACGTACTGAGATTGACAAACTTTGGATCTTGCTTTGCTTCCAGGTTGATCAGCTCGTGCATCGTGGTGGAACTGTGGGTTTTGTTTTTCCTCGACCCCTGAAAGTGTTCTTGCAAGTCATAAAGCTTTTCCAATAATACCACTCCCATAGGGATGAGGTGGCCTTTCTTGCTACCAGCTTCTGCTTGCAGAGATTCCTCGTGCTCGACTTCATCTATCACTGCATCCTTGAAGGTGTCAGCGTTGGCCATGACATGCAATATTTGTTTATCATCATTAAAAATTCTGGGATAGATGGTCTATATAAAATTTCAATTGTAAATATTCCCTAATCGGTAACATCCTAGAGGTTGTGTTTGCTAGAGCATTGGCAACTTCATTACACATACATGGTACAATAGTGATGTTAAATGCTTGGAAGTTAGAGATCAGTCACCATACCTCTTGTTGGTAACTGTTGAGATGTGGTGATAAATAGTGAATGGTGTTATGTACTTGTCATACCACTATCTCTGAATCACCTACCACTTTGAGCGTGACCATGTTGAGGCTAATGGATTTCTGCAAGCCCAACACAAGTTCTTCGTACTCAAAAATGTTGTTTGTGCATTTTAACTCCAAGAAAATAAACATCATATGTTTCGTGTAGTTTGGGTCGATCAAAACACACCTGGATCCTGACTCGTCCTGTGTCTTTGATCTATCAAAATACATGGTCCACAACTCCTCTATACACATATTGTTCGACGTGCTTGCACAATTGCTACTATTGTTGCTACTGCTACTACTACTTTTCTTACAATGTATTGTACATACTTCATTTCCATCAGTTGGGCAAGGAAGGAGACCCAACTGCGTGTCTGGTGGGGTTGAGGTTGGCGTGCAGGATAACACCCCCAACATTTTTTCTAGGAGGCAGTTTCCAAACATTAGTTCTGCGAAGGCCAACGGTTCATTTTTGCCATTGATGGGAGTGACATTGTGCCTCATATACCTCTCAGATAACACCTAGATTTGATTGTTGTTACCCTTGTATGGAAGCCACATGTGCAACCAATCCGTAGTGAAATATAGGTTTAGCTTGTTGGACCAGTCTCTGCTAAGTAGTAAGCCATATGCTTTTGGCATGTCCACAACAACAATGTTGATGCATTGGTGGACTCGACTGTCATGAGATAGTCGGATGATCACATCTCGAAGTTCACCAATGCTTGGTACATATGTTCGATCAAGTTGGATGATTTGCGTAGATGTCTTGCTCCATTGTGCATTGATCTTTTTGGTAATGAAGAGTGGCATGACGTTGAAAATTTCGAATGAGAGTAGGAATGGAGGGCAACCTAAATTCGCTTCATCCATCCAAAGCATGTTTAACACAGTTGAAAGTGATCTGGGAGGTGTACTTTCTCCCTTGATGGTAGAGGCATGCTCTCTCTTGTTGTATGTCCCAGTGCATGGAGCAGGATGTCTCGCTGACTCTGGATCTTAGCTAACTCGAACAAACTAGTGTTCGTGGGAGTTTTCTTCATGCCATCCACAATATTGTAATCCAGAGGGTGTAAAATCACTGAGTTGTCCAGGGTAAGACTGGTGATCATGTTGTCTAACAGAGTATTCTGTAGTTTGTTGGTCATGGATGTACTTTTATCCGTCACCATCTTCTCATGCTTTCTTTTCATTTTCTTCTTTGGGATGGCTAGCAGATCAACCTTCCTCATCAACAATTTTAACTTTTCTTGCACTTCCCCAACTGTAGGGGGAGCCCCCTTACTTCTTAGATTATAACAATTAGTTTGATTTTGGGGTTGTTTCTAAGTGTTTGTCTTCAGTGCTACTTGTAAGAACTGATACATGTTTACCACATGCTCAGAGCTTGATGCCTCATCTGGTGCAACATCTTCGTCATTATTTGTATCTCCCAGTTGTTCATGCGCACTATTATCTACGTTAAGTGTGCAATTGTATACTGAGTCTGCAACTCGCTTCTATTGTGAAAAAGACCTTTATGAGTGACCATCTTCATGAAATGAACAGAATTTGGGGTTCACGCAATGTTCGAGCTAAAACGCAGAGCTCTACATAGTTTTCATCGGGAGATGGTTGCTGCCTGATGGCATGCTTCCTTGTCTCTATTTGGGTAGATGGTTGTTTGCAGACGTGTTTGTTTTCTGTTGTTTAAGCTCAGACACTTATGATGTCAAGTTCTTGATGAGGCAAGTGAGGGTTTCAATATCACTTGTTTCCTTGTCTGTACCTTTTCTCGCCACCACCTGTGACTTCCTCCTTGCGTCCCTGGAGTCCTTTCTTGGTTTATCATCCTTGATGACTCCAATCATGCGCAGGTCTTTCTCAACAGTAATTGACTCTTCACATCTTTCCAATCACGTTGGTCTCACAATGCGCTTGATGAATTGCACAATGTTGGTCAGCAATGTGGATCTCTAGTTATCAATAGTGATGAAGGCATGAGGTTTCATGTCTGCTACAAAAAAAATTAATATGTAAAAAAACCTTTGATTGAAGTCTTTTACCTTTTCTTCCCCTCCATCTTCAGGCTTCCCAATTCTTTGAGCAACATGGCTGGGGTCTTGTCATCAGCAAATTTTTCCAGAAACATGCCTTCGAACGGACCTCAGTTCTGTATGGATTTGGCTGGAAGGCTGTGATACCATGTAGCTACGCGACCATCCAAGGTACATGGAAACAATCTACATGCTATGTCATCGTACCGTACCTCAAGGTTTGTAGCTATAGGTAGAATTTGTCCAAATGATCTTATGCCTTCACTGTGCTGTCAAGGTCAAACTTTGTGATCATCCTCTCTGACCACTTCAACATCTTGTGCAAAGCACTTGCGAGGGCCAATGGTCTCTTATTCATCCATTCCAGATTTGGATCAGCCATATATTCTTCTTCTTCGTCCTCCTTCTCTTCTTCAGAATCTAATAGTTTCGTCTCTGAGTCTGTTGGTTCGTCTCCACCTTTTCCTCCTCTGCCTCTTGTACCAGAGTCTGAGCCCAAGATCATGAGGGTGTTTCTTTCTCCCTATTAGAAGATCAGAGGTTCCTCTCCATATTCAACAACTTTTACTAGACCTTCAAGTGTTGCCACAACTTCTTCTTGCACTGATGTTACAACAACCCTTGTGGGAGTGGTTCTTAGCTTTCTTGATGTGTATGGAAGATGTTGGATTCCTAAGATCAGTTTGATTGCTTTCGCGAACTAGCGAGTGATGGCACAGATGAAGCGAAGGTGGTGATATTGAATTTCATGTTCACGTGCGGCGGGTGAGGGATAACAAACTTTAGAGTCACTTGTAGGTAAGAGGAAGTGAAAATTACTTCCTCGACTAGATGATTGATGAGTGGGTATGAGATGGCATTCAACCATAAACAACTGGTGTTCCTCCTTCTAGCGCCAGAAATTTTGATGGTACTAGACCCACCAACATTTAGGGAATCACCCCAGTATGAATTCCCAACTAGACCTCACATTGTTTGACTTGGGAGTCCCATTTTGTATGATGGCTCGATTTCCATTATCTTAAATGTTTGCCTTAGTTCTTGCTTGTCAGCATAGGAGAGTGGTCTGCCTTCTCTTCGAGTAGCGAGGTTCGCATGCTTGGTGATTGATAGTGTTACTTGTGTCAAGGTTCTTTCACTAGAGAGAGAGAAGGTGGGATTGGTTCCCAAGTGACATGGGAGGAAGCCCAACTCTATTAGGAACACACAACACAACAAGACATTTGCATCTTCTAGAGGAGCAACCCACATGGATGCAACAGTCAAAACATACAAGGGAAGATAGCATGCATAACACTCAGCATACAACTCGCGCGAGTGCGACAGTCGTTATAGCGAGTTTACGTGAAAGATTTTGTTTGATGTCTAGGAGGTAACAAACACAGTCAGGACAACATTAACAAATTATGCAACATATTTTCATTAATATATGTATTAAAACAGCTTAATGAAGTCAAGTGTTAAACCCAAGTTAAAGCAACGTGTATTACAAGTGTTCAAGAAAAATCTTACAAATAGTTACAACATATCTGTGAAAATGTGTTGGCTTGTTAGCAGGCTTCTGAATTAAGAAAAATTTCCAAGACATGTCGATACACCATACATCACTAACCTCATGGATAGGGCATTCGAACCACTACTTACTCCTCAAAGAAAAGATTATAGACTCTCAAGGCTAGGTGGGAGGAGCCAAGGTGAAAATTCTTTTGCATGTACAAATGAGGGGTATATATAGCCAAGGGTGAAATTGACCCCTGTGATTGTTCAACTTCCCTCATGACTGTTTGACTTCCATGACCTTTCAACTTTACATGACTCTTCATATGACAAGTGGATCTCTTAGAATTCCATGTTACATTACATTGATCAACAATATGGCCCACAATAGTGATGTGGATGACATGACTCATGACAAGACTCGACATGACATTGTTGGTACATTCATGTTGCTCCTTGGTGTGCATGTCGAGCTACAGTGCTGCTGGGTGATGGATCCCTTCATGTTGTGTCACAGCTTCACCTCCACATGGCAAGGTGCATGGAGTCTTTGATGGTCATTTGGTTCGCTTGGTGTTGCATTCATTCATTGCTCCTTTCTTGTACATTGACATGCTTGACATGTTCGTCTGTTCATGAAAAGTGTATGTTCATCTGTCCTTCTGCTCGTGAACACATCTTTTCATGTTCATGTGTCCATCCATCCGTGAACACTTCTTTGCATGGTCATCCATTTGCAAACACATCTCTTTGCATGAATTGTTTGTTCTTCCATTCGCTAACATGTCCTTTTGCGTGTACTCCCTTTGTTCATCCATCCGTTGTTGCGCCATATTTATTCATGTACCTATATCTGCAGACACTCATGATGAAATGACATTAAATCCATAAACCTCCTAGTCTACCATGATGCATGATTGTTTCTAATGCAAGTGACCAGGAGAGAAGGCAAGGTTATGAAACTACGCGAGGCATGTTTCGAGCTGGGATGTGGGAACTCCTGGAGAAAACTACGTAGAAGTCACTGGGAGATGGTGATGGGAAATTTGGGTCAGCATTGACTATCTGTGGGATCTGTCTTGATTGGAGGAAAAATCTAAGCAATTTTTGGGGGTAGCAGTGTGGGTTGCAAGAGGGCTAGGTAGGAAAAACCTGCGCAATTTCTGGAGGGAGTGGGTAGTAGGAGCTTGGCAGAAAAACTGTGCAATTCCTCACGGGAGATGGCAACGGGTAGTGGGGATCTTGGAAGAAAAACTGCGCAGTTCCTGGAGGGAGTTGGCAGCGAGTTGTTGGCAAGAAAAATTGCACTGATGCTAGGAGGTTGACCTATTGACCACCTTTGCGCACTTTGTAAGCTGAGCAGACTGCTGGGCTATGGAGGGCTAGCTCATGGAAATGCGCAGTTTTCTGAGGGAGACAGAGATGGGCACTAGGTGTTTGTCCTGCCTATCTGTGCAATTTTATCAGTAAGCAGAACCGGCATGGTCTGCAGCCTCTGTGCAATTTTTGAGGGGATTCAGTCCTAGGGTGACTGTCAAGTCACACTCTTCGATTGACCAACAAGAGAGTTGATTGATCAACTTGCTGGTAGCGCATCTTGAAATGGCTTGTTGGTGCTTCTATGTTGTTTTGTGTGAAAATCGGTCAAGTTGATGGCAGGGTGATGGTCCAATTTTTAGAGAGAGATTTGGTTGTCATAACTTCAGCAAAATCACTAAGTGTGTGAGTGAGTGAAAAGGTACATATGCGATCTTGCAAATACACACTTACATGACTTGCTGATGAGATGAATAAAACCATCTAGACACACATGCTCAACATGACTAACCGACGGTGCGAGTCGACAGCCGCGGCATTTTTTATTGATCATTGAACGGCCGCAATGATGCTTTTGTGACACTGCATATGACTTCGTGTGTAAGTGCTACGGATGTGTACATAGCGAACATAGCATGTACACATGAAGCAGAGACCTTATGTACGACTAGAACGTGGTCGCAAGTGTGACATTGTTACCAACATGCAAAATTTGCCCATTGAATGGTTAAGCAAGGTGGGTGTAAAGACTCACACGAGCCCATGGAGTGAACCCAAGCACATGTAAAAATCAAGCAAAAACTCAAGGGAGGCTCCAAAATTGAATGCAGGCCAAAATTTTGGAGGGTGTTGCAGCCGCTACAACAAGACCCTTATTGTTATTAGTTCAACCCCCTTATTGTATTGTTGTACCCATGTAGTCCCCATATTGTTATTAGTGTGCCTAATAGAGGTGGATATTTGTGGCTACCCACCTATCCCACTTAGAGCTCCAATGAGTTTCATTTTTTTCCTTGTTTATTTTAGCATTTACTACTTTTAGCAGTTTTTCGGGTCGTGAACTTTCTGGAGTAGTTTTGACCCCCTAAACAAAGTTTTTTTGAGGTCAGCTATAGGCCCTAAGTGAAAGGTAGGGGTCTACGATACATCTTGTATTTCTTAGAGAAACCTTTCCAATAAGGTATCGTACACGCCAAACAGAGATAATATGACCAAGTTATGACCTCGGGAATCTGGCTGTCCAACTAACTCCAACGGTGCTCACGGATTCTTGGAATTACATCCGTTGGGCTTAGGTTTTGGTTGTTTAGGGTTTCCTCATGTTTTTCAATAATAAATAGGCCCTTAAGCCTCATTGTAACACAATTCAAAGTCATGTAGCATCCACATCGCTTCTTAGAGATAAGCTACTATCGCCCAAGCTAGTCTTGTTTCCATTTTGTTTGTAAGCATATTTCAGTATTTGATATTAATGAAATGAAGTGTTATTTATGCTGCATCTTTGTATTTATGGTTATATCTGTAATTTTTGGTGTTCTTTCTTAGATTCAGATTAGTGGTATTAGAGAAATCTTCTCTTTCTTAGTTTTTCTTTACATGTCCCAAACAAGGTCGGGATATAAGGAGCTAGGGCTTGAATGGGTCAAACCATTGCAAGACCATCCTCGCAAATCCCGAAAGCCTCCCATGGGTGAAGAAAAGGAAGATGGGGGGGGGGGG